>QVRM01001343.1:0-252500 GCA_003439945.1 Dermanyssus gallinae | reverse complement strand
AATAACCTAATTCGCGCGGCGGTTTGATTTTATTGTTTTCGACGGCTGACCATCTGACTAACGGAACTTTCGTTGCGGAACATTTAATTATGATTACACCAGACTGATTAGTGAATTGTACGAATGAATAACGTTATTTGCAACTTCTACATGATTGTAGCAATGCACTTGCCATCATAGGGAATTTTTAAGTACTGGATTTGGCGCATAGTCCGTCGGGTTTCGACTCCCTTGTTGCCTTCCGACTGACGTTGTTGTTTTCTTAAACCCTGTGTAGCCGGTCACCAATAGCCGCGAAGTAATTAGGGCAATTTCGCCTGAAGAAACATTTTACAGAATGCATGCAGTCTGCTTCGAAAGAAAATCCAAATATGTGCCGAAACAGTAGTAACCGTGACGTAACGCCAGTAACCGCAGTAGCGCCCTTAAGTGCAAGTTCACAAATTGCATTTACTCGGTTATTTATTTGCAACCTACAGTACACATTTCTATTCCTGTTTCGATTATTATTAGTACTACATGCACACGTTATAGAACACTTTAGAAGTTATAGATAAAAACACGAATATTGGGCTTACCAAAAAACGCGTCACTTGCAATGGGGCTGTGTAGAGAACAAACATTAACAGACGAGTTGGTACTGAGCAAGCTACTCGTCAGTCCCCAAGTGTTAGATTTTCGAGAGACTAAGGCCATGCATCTCGTTATGGACAATTATATCGATGGACCAGCTTTCGCCTGCCAGAGGTGGAAAAAAGCGTCACAAAATAGTCGTACAACCATTTGTCGAACCACGTGACATGGATACCACAATTATATATGTATCAAAACTTAATTGTTTCTGTTTTGAAGAGTGTGTATGTAGTTATTGTAAAGAGTGTGACGTCGGGCGCTACCACATGCTCGAATGTACAGAAATTGAGAGGAAGTCCGTTACCTCACAAGTGAAATATTTACTGTCCTAAATCGTTGTGCTGCTCATGTACGTTACAATGGTTACGAAAAAAAAATCGTATTGGTTAACGGCGGCGAGATGAATGGCAACTATCGTAAAATCCATACGTCTGTGGTCAACACCCGCTAGAAAAAAGGATACTTCTAATAAAAACTAAGGCTATACGTATTTTTGTCGGATGCAATAGGTAAGGTTCTAGGAGTAATGTCGTAAATCAAATCCGTTTTAAGTGAAGTATTCAGTATAGATTCTGCCACATGAGCCATACTAGTAACAAGTTCGTGAAGACTCTTCTTAAAACGACAGTGCCAGTTTGTTGTCAGGGTCGTAGAGATGAACAGTAGTTCAAATGAAGCTCGCTAAATTGAGACCAGCAGGTATGTATAGTAATATACTTGTACGACCTTTTTTGAAATTGTTAGACTATACTCCGTCCTCTACAGGCGAAGAAAATCGCCGGAAGAGATATGTCTTTAGTGGACACAAGCCGTGTCTTGGTAATATGTTAGAGGACTCCACTACGACGAATTTACTCGAATAAGCTCGAATGATATTCCCGACGTCGTAAAAGTTACGAGCCAGTATACAAACTTCGCCAGTTGTGGGGGCAGTAACATCAAACCACGGAATGATTAACGTCAAACGCATTTCCGCATCGGGGGTGGAGCTGTTAAAGCCAGTGTGACAGAAGAAATATTAGATTAACGTTGTGAAGTGGGCATAAGCATGTGAGACATTTGATCGTCCCAGGTTTCGCGGCTGATCGACAAGTGATATACAAACACTTCCTTTTCGCGTGTTGACCCCACTCCCCAGTCTTTTGGGTGGGCCGAGACCGGAGTTAAGGCTGAGGACCCGATCAGCGCATCTGCAGATCCATCAAACCTTGAGTGAGCGCTTTCTTCGCGAAGGCTCATGGTTAGGCTTGATTGCAATTTCAGCTGATCACAATAACGGATCGGGGGACGGCTTCGTCTTGTTATTGTTGACGAACAAACAGAACGATGAATAGGAGCCATGCTGCGCATACCAATACCAGGCAGAAAGCGGAGACAACTGACGTATACGTATGTATCGTCGTAAAAGGCACAATTAATCGCATCGCTTAGAAGAGAAGTCGAATTAAATCTGTAGCAAGGAACAGCCCTTGCATGGCAATTGTATTTGGTTCGACGGGAAAATCTTTCGGCGATGCCAGGCCTAATTTCGATTATGTTGACGATCCATCGAAGGTTATTAGACTATACGTCTATTTCGGAAGGCGCGGGTGCAACCAGCGCAGATTCTCGGCGCGAGGTTGAGACACACGCAACGACGCAAACAATATGTTCGTGGTATCTTAATAAACCGCTCTATCCGAGATATGCGAATCTAAAGTCGATCACAACACAGTATTGACAGTGGTGAGGAGTGAAACCCAGAACGCGGAAGATAGCAGCAGAATCAGCAGCAACGACGCCTATGCAAACACCGACCAGTTCTGCAGCGGTTATTGTGATTTGGTTTTCCATTATTATTTCAAGTCGTACGTGAGACACTTTTAACTCACACCTAAAAATCAGCAAAAAACGTTCTTATACAAATGAAAATCGCATTACTTCTGCTACTGCTATAATTGTTCGCTCGTGTAATGTAACAGTTATAACAACTGAGAAAAAAACATTTAATAAAAGATTCGTTGCCGCAGTATGGACGAGCTGTGCCTAATAATTCTTGCATGCACTTGGATCCTATCGGTGATCTCGACCGACCGACCGACCGACCAACCAATCGATCGTTTGGTTTCTGTGAGGAGGGCTATCACGACTCTAACATCAATAACGTCGACAAGAACGCCATCAGCAGCAGCAGCGGCATTAACAGCGACCAGCGACAGCCGACATCAACCGACTTGAGGCTAAAGCGTACATGACCAGTAAGGAACACGCTTATTTTCAACATGACTCGCGTTGATCTGAGTAGGGATGTCGACCGGCGCCCACCGGCCAACAACACTCAAGGCTTCTCTAAATTGCTCGACGCCTTTGCCACTCTCGACCATTTCTCTGTCTCTCGTTCTCGATCTATATGTCCATTTATATATCTATGTGTATCTCTTTGTCTTCTCTTTTCTCCGTTTTCCTTTATCTTCTTCTCTTCTTCTTCTCTTTCTCCATCTTTTTCTCCTTCGTTTTTTGCTTATGTACATATGTGCACGTATAGCTTAAATTTAAGAGTGCCCCTTTTACGTAATGGCCGTTCATGTTGTACACGTCCTTATCCTTCACCCATAAGGACAACGCCGACGATCACGTCTACAACAGCAACAACCTTATACGCTTTGTCCCGATGACCTCACCTTCTAACCTCGCCGCTGTTCGTCATCCAACACACGGTACGACACCGCATTTGGCGCCTATGGAGCAGCGCCCGTCAAACCACCAATATCAGTGGCCTCTTACCTGGTCTCTCTTCCTTGATCGGGTCTCTGTCTACTCTACTTATATATGTATATATATATATATATATATATATATATGTTGATGCATGTCTACATCATTATAGCTACCCGCCGCGGGTACATGCGAGGCCATACTAATCGATGCGTTGTCGACGACTGCTTATGTCAGAGGTGAGTTACTGGGGCAGGCAGCGGTGACCACCTCTATCTCTCTCCCCAACGACCCTCTAGTTTGGCCTCTAGTTGTTTAGACCTACATCTCCGAGTAGGTAGAACGCTGCCGCCGCCGCTTAGTTCGGTTGCGCAAATGCGACCTGTTTGTCTATTTCCTTGAGCAGCCGCGACGCTTACTGCCGGTTTGTCTGCTGTTGTTGTGGCAGGCACACTTAGTGGCGGCCCCCTATTGGTGTAACACCGTTTACGTCGGCCAATCGGTATATAGTTATATATATATATATATATATATATATATATATATAGATTCAGCTATATGAGGACACAACAATGATATACATATGTATATCCATAGCCAGAAATACCACGGACGGAATAAGTACAACGTAGCTAAATATTTCATAAGCAGCAATCATTTTCTCTGTTCGTGATTGTTTCAATTTAGCACTCAACAAGCGCCGCAGTCGCAACCTCCTTCACAGGAACGCTTCAGAGCCCGGCCAGCTCTGTCGTTTATATATTATTTATTCGACACATTGCGGTTTACAACGTAAGTTCGATGATGCGTGCTGTTGTGTAGCACCGATAGTGATGGTAGCTAATGTCCGCCTTGATGTTGGACCAGCTTTTTTCTTTATCCCTGCCTGTAGACGTGGGCTACACAACTTTGTATAGTAGCGCAATTGATTTACTATCTGACCGTCTAGGTTAATTTGCACTTTCTTGAAAATTGATAATTATTTATAGATACTCCTCCTGTCAATACTACAGCGCTATCGATCTATTAGCGTCGTCTCATTTCTGCGCGCGCTGAATACCTGCAAATCATTCGGCGTATGTCACCACGAAGGTCTCCTCCACGATTGCGTACAATGTTCTTGGCGCACAGTGAAGTCGAAGTTGGCATTTGTGGTTACTTTGTCTCTGATGACAAAGTGGCCGTATTCCTTTCCTCATCACTGCTAGACATTAATCAAGTTGTAAAAACACGCGTACCGAGAATAGCAAACGCGACAAGAGTAATAGTGAAACTAAAATGTACAGCAACAACAACTACAATAACAGCAACAACAACTACAGCAACGATAACAACAAAAACAACGACATCAACAACAACGATAGCAACAACAGCAACAACAACAACCGCGAGAATAGCATCAGCAGTCACAGCTCGCTTATGCGACGGACGGCCGCATAATTAGTGGACATCATGTCTCGTTGAGCACGACGTCGTCGTCGTCGGGCCGGCAAGGCATGAGCATGTATGTGAACCAACCGACCAGCGCCGCGAACAACCGAAACAGGACGCGCGGATGATGCGCGAGAGAAATACTTCAGACGGTGAATGGCCATTGCGAGCAAAAAGGCCACGACTGAAGAAAAACGAAGAACTGTGACAACCAGCAAGCGGACAGAGATCCGGCGGGGGGGGGGGGGGAGGCGCGGCGGAGCGGAGTAAAGGAAGAGAAGGGAACTGACGTTAGAGCGGAAAACCTATTCGTTATTCGTTACAGGAGATCGCGAGCGATCGGTTGCCGGCCGGTCATCCCCGTATGCCTGTCTTCCTTATGCCTGCTCACAGCAGTAGACCGTTCACGCGGCCACACGCACGCACATCCTCACGCTCTTAGCTTAGTCAGACTGCCAGTCTGACGTCGGGCAGACAATGTATATAAATATATATATATATATATATACATATATATATATATATACACTAAATATTGACACATACGTTTAAATTTACCTTTTCTGCTTGGCTTCTATATTAGGTGGACGCTGGATCTTTTTCCTCATGCGCCATGCAACCGTACATCGAGAAGCAGCATCATCTCGGATGTCATTGCTCATCTATTACAACTCTACCTAGCACCATTACCTACTAGTATTTCTAGCTAGAACGAGTGACGCGCCACATCGACATTCAGTCGATTGAGTTCGCACATCGCGATCTGGCGACTTGGCGGAAGTGATCTTCACTCTACCTTTGGCGAGAAAACTTATCCTGATGCGACAAATTCACGACTAGTGTTGTTACTTAGCCGAGGTGACCGCGGACATCGAAACTGCTAACCCTACGTTGGAGAAGACGTTGATGTTCACCATTGACCTCGATGCCTTTCGCGAGCGGCCAAGATGTTCCGCTTCGACCTCCCTTCGACGAGATCGCCCGTGTGACAGCCCGATTCTTCAATTGTTCTAGATGAAGACATGCATATCTTCGCGTTCGGTTCGGCTCCGAACGCGACCTCGTCACGCAGCAAATGCCGCAACAGCACCACCTAACAATAATATATTTAGCTTTATAATACATTTCGAATTTCAGACAAAAGAAATAGCAATATAAACAAGCGGAACCTAGTAAGTGGCCATCATTAATAAATCTTTTGTTTGCTATTTTTTTGAGATTACTTACTACCTTGACATGATTACTATGTATTCATTTCTAAAGGCATTTTATGCTGCTTATTATCGTTACTAGTGCTCTTGTTGTAGTCGCTGCTGCTGCTGCTGCTGTGGACTATGTTCGGCTGTCGCTTTTGATTTTGCCTACACCATGAAGGAGTGAAGGGATTTCGCCTACACTATGAACGAGTGATTTTTCATATTAACATTCTTCTTCCTGCCTCGCCTTCCCCTACAATATCTCGCTAACTGTCTCTTTCATACTCGTTCGTCTTCTGTTTCTGACTCTGCCGGCCGTCCAATTTCTCTAGTACAACCTGAGGGTGGTGGTGATGGTGGGCGAACGGGCGAGAGTCGCTCGATGTCGCCCCGATTGTCGAGGTCGAATCCGCATCATGCGTGTAACTCACAGTTAGCGAATGCGGCGCTCAGTGGCGCTCGAGCTTCTTCTGTGGCGTCAGAAGTAGCGCCCTCTCAATCTTCTACGCCTTGCGATCTGACTTGGCCTATCAGGTCAAGCGTCCTGCAGCGGTGGCGGCGGCGGCGTCGCAAGTAAAGTACGGGGACGACGACATCGGGAGCGGCGGAATGAGGGAGAAAACAAGAAACAGTTCGTTTGCTAACCGAGATGGTTAGCGATCGACTGTGTCTACGCCAAAACAAAAAGGTGAAGCTAGCAGAAAAGGGACCATAGTATTGCTTTACATACAAAATACTAAAAAATAAAAAGTGTGAAAGAGACAAAGGTAACGACGTGTGCCCAAGAAAACGGAACGAGACATCAATGAGTAAGCAATCAGATGAATGGAGACGTTTCGGGGGTGTATGGGTGTTTGGTTGTGAAACTAGATCTGCTGGTCGGCCTACTACGGATTGTGGTGTTTGTATTTCCGCCGCAGCAAAAGCAGTGCTTCTGCGCGACATCTTGCAACCTCTATCTGCGTTTCACTGGTAGTTGCAGAAAAGTGTCAGTTTTCGCCTGACGTTGTTATAGCAACAGAAGTAGCTTAGCCGTAGTAGCATGTGACGGGGGGGGGGGGGGAGATCATGGTGTTGAGGCCTCCTTGTAAATGGTCAGTATCATTACCACCGCCTTCAATGGAGTATTGCGCCACTTCGGATACGGGGCGTGGCGGGTTAGGCTGTGCTCGTAGAACAAGTCGCCTGCGTGGAAGCACTAATCCAGGCTCTTCTCATAGTGGTAGTTTTTGTGGCAGTAGTATTTGCGACAGGCCCGTGATGCCTTACGGATGGCGCCGGCTACAGCGAGTACGAAAATAACTGGACTGCAACAGCATCCTATAGGAGGCCAGTGGTCTTCAAAGCTGTTCTGTATGACCCCTTCACACACCTTTCTCCACACAAAGATACCAAGCATCTCACAAGACTGTGACATGTCCGCATGAGACCGTCTCGAACTAGCTCGGAGTAGCTGTCTTAACCTAAAGCGCTTCAGCGACTAATCAAGTTAGCCAGGTTAGTAGGTTGTTGCTGAAATTCGCTAGGCCTACGGACGTATCGCGCAGGTCTACATACATCAAAGGCCGTTGACAATATTGTCGCCCAGTAGTGTGGGGATGCGAAATCGCATCAAGGTGAGAATCAGTCGCTCTGAAGACTCGGCCGTGTAACGACCGCGCTCTCCTGGGGCGATGCCGCTTGATCGTCCTGATTCGATGGTGCGCAAACCTTATGCTTGGTCTGTTGTTGTTGCGATCATAGTAATCATCGTTGCGAGTCGACGCCACTCGTATACGCAAGAAATGCGTCAACGTCCCCCGACATGAGTACTCGCCTTAGTCGTTGAGCGTCGAAATGCAGAGTACTGGAGGGTGGAGACTTCACCAAGTCTCGCCAAACGTCATTTGTGATCAGCACAAAAAAAGAAAATAGAAAAAGTACTCCCGCATATCAGAGAGTACGATTCAAAGCTAACAATACGTGTTTTATTTATTCTAATACTGAGAGTTTCTGGTATAATGATAATGATGATTATCACTCTTATTAATGTGAATATTAATAACTACTATTAGTTCTGTCTTATGAAGTTGCAGTACACAAAGCACGAGCTGGTAGTGCAGAAATAGGCGCTAATAACGTACGCAACGTAGGAACGGTGCACATGAAAAATTACCATAACTCCTAACTTGTGGCGTGCGCGGCAATTAAATAGCATAAGCACATTGACCGTAACGTCTCGTTCTAGCCCCTGGGCAACCTCCGCAGTACAGAGGCTATATGCTTTCGAGTGTATGCAAGTACTCATAAATAAAGCTATGTGTTTCATTAATTAATTCACTCAAAAAGCAGCAAACTTGTGTACTCTGCCTTGTTCCCGAAGGACGCTGAGAGATCACTCGACAAAACAGCTGACCCAAGATTTGGAACCTACAATAACGTCGCGCGCGAGAAAGAGAGAGAGAGCGCCCATGCGCGAAAGACAGAATGGAAGTCAAAAGTTAATCGTACTGGATAGCCCTTGCAGGGGCAGCTTCATGACATATATTCCTCCTGCTACGTTGCATACAGTAGGGCACATTTAAGGAGGTGCACTTGACCACATGGCGAAGAGGAGAATCTACTTCTACATCGGATAAACGCTAAATGCTTAGTATAGGCACTTGCGACTACGGTTGTGCATATGCCACCTTGAAGAGCGGAAAAACAATGGCCTTGCCAAAGCACCCTTTACTAGATACTTGTATACGTCGATATATCTAGCGTACAACACCCTCGTCGGCGACGACGACAACGACGACGGCGTTGAAACCGCGGCCACGTTTGCCAGCCAGGAATCTATCTCGATATATATGTATATATATATATATATAGCGTATTTTATATGGATGCAGTGTTGGCGTAAATAAACGAAATAATACTGTAGGCTTTTCTGACACCCGCACGTACCCGGTCATCTGTCGTCGATTTCACATGACTCGACCCGTTATTTTGTATCTCTGTCCCGTATCTGGCGATTGTTAAGCGGCGGCATTACGATTCGTTCGTACGACAAGACCGTTCGACTTCAGGAGACACACCTGTTTCGCCAACGCTACATACGGCTCGTTTAAAATGGCCATTATTTATCTCATAACGTTTGCTCTATTTCGAACGTACCATAGTGGAAGCGCAGGGCGGGCTGGTGATGGCGGGCGACCAATGAAACAGAGAACTACTCCAGAGAACTTGTCGCCTGTGTTTCTTTTAATTCCGCTCCCAGGAAAAGCACCAATCCGCTTGACTGGCGTTTTGTGGGCGCTATGTGAAAATATACTGTCTAGCTGCTTCTTGTTGCTGTTGTTGTTGTTTCGTTTTGCCCAGCTTAGTCCTTCTTCAGGGCTCATCAGCGGGGGGGGGGGGGAGGGGCACCGGCCGCGCACCGCAATCCTCACCTCTAACATCACCCGTCGCCGTCACCTCATCATAATGTAATGACGACGATGACGGCGACGAACCACGGTTTCCATCGTATTCTTTCGTCGGGCCAATCGCCGATGGTTTTCTGTTAGCCAGTGTTGTTTGCTGGCGCTGCTATCTGAGAGTTTGGACGGCTTTAGTTTTGGCTCATTGCTATTTTACTGTGCTGCTTCTGCTGCTGCTGCCGCCGGCCACTGATTTGGTTTTGTTGCTAATATTACTGTTATCATTCTTATAAACATTACTCGACTTGTTACTGTACGCCGAACCCGGCTGGCCGAGACCAAGTGGCCCAGTGTTGCTTCTGAAGCTGCTGCGGCTGCTGCCGCCGCTGTTTCTGCTATATGCTGATGTTGCCGTTACCGCTGAAGACCATAGTGATCCATTCGTCAATGTTGTCGTGTCGTGGTCATCGGAGCAATGCGACGGTTCGTTCTCGCGACGGGGTCCTGTCGACTTCATTAGGGTTCATAGGGCAAGAGGCCTCGTTGTCTCCACGGCGTCAGTCGTCGTTGTCGTTGGAGCCGAAGAACAAAACACGAAACAGGGGAGGGAACGAACGAACGAACTACGAATAAAATCATATCACTGCGTACAGAGGAACAGAGGAGCTTATGAGCGCATGAACAACAACAAAAAAAAAACAGCAACAACACAGTGGAGAAAACAACGAGTCGATAAAGAAAAACGATACAAATAAACGCTTGGCAAAGCGCCGGCCAAGCCTGCACGAAGCCTGTCCGGGCGCGAAGACCCCGACAAGGCGTTCTGCCGCCGACGCCAGCCTCTGCGCCGACTGATAGACAGGCAGGCAAATAGCCAGACGGAAAGACAGACATACAGACTAGCGCCATGAGAAACAGCTACTAATGGCAACACAACTAATCGATGACCTTCGGCAAACGGCCGAGAGAAAACAAAAGGACTTACGCTCGCTCATAATGTAGGCAGAAAGAACCGCTCAGCCTCAATTTTTGGACACGACCAAAACTGTGCGAGCGAAAGCAAAAAGTACCTTGAAGTATGCCCACCATGATCACGAGAAGTGACAACAACAGCAACAGTAGCAACAGCGACCACAAAAATAGCGATGGCAGCAACAACAACAACAACAGCAACAACAACAACAACAATAATAGCGTTGGCAGCAACAACGACAAAATTAGCCACAATAGCAATGTTGCTTCTAGTTGCATCTCTTAAAGAGCTTCGTGGATAAAATACCGCAAACTAATAATTGCCATGGATATAATAAAGCCCCGACCGACGTGCAAAAGCCCCAAAGTTTGGTTTCAGAAGATGTTGAAGGCTTTGGAAGTAAAAAATGCGTAACCCAGGTTCGCTTATAGAAAACCGAATGCTCTCATCCGAGGCATCTCCTAACAGTGGACATGGCCGAATCTGCAAAATGACCACCAGATATCACAATCCACATATATGACGTACAACTTACTAACGATGTACAACAGCGAATATCATAGCCGCTCAGAGAATGCTGCCTTTATTTTTGGTCTGATAAGTTTCGGATGGTGAAATACGCAGCACAATTCGAATTTAAAGGATGATCTCAATCTAAACAAAAGGTCTTTATAGGTTAGGACGATCTAAAAGTTGATACTGGTTGTCCTATAACGCCCACACATTTCTCCTAGGAGGCATGTACATCTATTATTTACAAATACAAAAACCATTTTCAGTAAGCTCGCGCTAGCCTCTGTTCAATTCCAATTTAAAAGCTGTACAATATAATGCTAGTCATTCCCAGCAGGTCGGGCAGTTTAATGGGCGTACATAGATATACTAGAGAACCTTGAGATCTATAGCCCCATCGAGTTCCGGCACGCCGACAATACGTGGAAATCTAAGAAAGTTCTTGCAGTTTCCGGCGTAGAGAGCGTAAGCTAAAATCGAACTGGCGAATAGAGCAATTTTGTTCGTGTTTGGGTAGAAATTTAAATCGATTCTTTCGCAGACAACGGGGTGAGAAAATGGCGAGCACGAGCACGTCTGTGGAACAACAGCCTATATAAACATTGGGTTGCGTACAGTTACTTTGTATAATTTTCAGCAAAAATTAAGTCAATTAGAACGCAGGCTGCGCTTGAAGAAAGCTCAAACATCACGTATGCATCGCGAAAGGTGACTTTTGGCTTGAATGCCGTGCTTTTATATAAGATTTTTTTACAGCGACCCCGGATTTACCAAAAATTGCTCGATGTGTAATTCGTGATTTGGCACAGGACGAAAAAGCGGCTAGGAAAAGTTACAAAGCATCTATTAGGTGATGGCTTCTCTACCACGGCAATGCGCGAAGCCCACAGGGCTGAAACATCGAAGCTTTTCATCGCCGCATCGGGAGGGAGTTCCAAAATAAACAGAATTTTGGCGATGATTCGATTCACATGGGAATGTGCGTGAGGCTGTTGAACTATGAAAAAAACGAAGAACGCAATTTAAAGGTGTGCTTCGATATACGGATCCACTATATTAAGAAATGTTATACATTTAGCGAAAAATACGTCAAAATCTAAATATTAACTCTGCTTTAAAAAAATACAATCATATTTGCTTAGCTTCAAGCGTATGTTGCAAGAGTAGATGGTTTGGCAGGTTGATATGCGGATAACCACATGCAAATGTCTGTTAAAAATGTGTTATTGTAAAATATAGCTACTGGCATCTTGATTAACAATTAACACAGACACACTTCCCTCCATGACCACTGTAGGCAATCTGTGTCCCTAGCCGATTCTTGAATATTTTTAAAGAATATTAAAAAAATATTAAAAATACACCTATCTCCTCTTCAGTGGTAATACAATGCACGCTGTCAAAATTTACGTCGTTTTAGTAAACACAATTTTTAGGTGCTCTATTCATTATTTCACCATTTTTAATTTTTAAAAAGACCCCCACGTGTATAATGTATTGTATCAAAGCATTGATTGTCAGCAGGCTTTTATGCTGTTCTCCCGTATGGGAGTCATTCATTCATCAAAAGATTTGACCGGAGGTGCTCTATCCCGCTGCCTTGGCGTAGGTTCAACGAGGCAGCATTGCTCAACACTTCTATGGCAGCCTATCGAATAATCTAAGGAGCCGCACCTTGATGACTCCCAAAACCGCCGCGCACACGGGGAACGTAAAAGCCTTTTTTTGCCTGGCGTAAAGCCAAATGAATACAACGTAATGGTCCAACAACACTACTGCATGTACCCATCACAGTTGTTGAGTTAGTCTCTATGCTCTCGTTAGATGCAATATAGGTGTGCTCTATTCTGTTCTAATAAAATAAGCTTTGTAGCTGACGTGATTTTGGAAGATTTTGTTTTGCAGATTGTCTATAAATGCGCTTAAACACCCATAAATGACATATCGTTGAGGTTTTTTTTTCAAATATTCGTACTGCGGCGCTTGCTTTGCACCCATAACAGGGTTCGATTGCCTGTAAGCCTACGAAGAACATCTAGAACCGAATCTTAACGTATTTATGACAATACAACCCTACAGATGCAGCGCTGCGCGGTCGACCTTTTCATACGTTATCCTTAACTATCTACCGCTACTACAAGTTAGGTTTGTTTTTGTTTGTTCGTGAACAGGCGCATTTCACAGAATTACATAGATGACGGTTGAATGTCATGGGAGCGCAGACGATCTTAAACTGCATCTTTCACTCGATGTTAATACCGCTAACGGTTGGCACAAGCAGCTACTACTAGTGCGGTCGCTAATGTAAAAACAGTGCCAAGTACCATGCCGTGGAATACACAGCGCTGGACCGAAAATCGTTGCACTACTTCTCTCCTCGGAAGCGAGAAGAAGATAGAGCTTCATGAAGAAACACATTTTGAAATGTATATTATACTCAATTTGAGTGAAATAAACATAATTGTATAATGTAAAAACAAATGACTAGCGATTTTGACACACGAATATGCGCTCCTTAAGCTTTTAAGAGCGTTATTGCATGAAACTTAGTTCCTTTAGCAGATCTCCGAGTTGGCTAAGTTCTTGCCCTCTACTGGGGCAAACCTTTTAACTAAATTAGTTGTTTTACAAATACATAAGATGATCTGAGAATAGTTGCCACATATATTTTCTATTACCCTTAGTCTTTCTCACTGTCATCACTCTGCTTGCCAGGTATGGGATAAGCGTTGACGTTCCACTGCTGATAGGCTCCAGTGCTTTCATAGTTATCGGCAATGATAACTGTTATCGAGATTTCCATTTACCTTTCTTTTCCTTTCCCTTTGAATATGTTACCCATTGCGTGTTAGGAGCACCACAATGCAGAATACTGTAGCATCATGCCAACTACATGCCATGCGACTAAAAAATAATTGTCACACCATCAGATATCTTATCGTATTGAGTCCGAAGCCTCGATAGTCTTGTTTCGGAGGTTATCTTGCATTTCCACAAACTTGTTTGCTAGTTTTGTTTAATTCACTGTGCTTTCAAATTCTGCTAGGTTTTTCGCGTACCTCAGTTGATACAGGCCGTAAGTATTGACTTTATCTCACAATGGCCCATAAGTATAAGCCTTGCACCTTGAAACCCCTATTCTTAGAGTGGCAATTATGCGGAGAATCACTGCTGTGATGCCTTGCGAAGAATGCACAGCTCTAAGCTAGCCTTCATTAGAAGTGTAACGAGCAGCTTAAATTACCGTATTTTACGACCCGACGGGAAACTGTTAATGAGGTTTCCTGCTAATTATATGCTATTGGGCACATCTAATTTACGCGGATAATTCTGTTCTCTTTGAAGGGACCGAAATACGGCCTACCCCTATTACGTCATCGTTTTGTTAATGGTTAGAACACATAACTAAATTTGGATAGAGAACCTGCATAATACATTGGCGTTAGATCTACGGCACTTCTTAGTCCACGGGTAAGTTATAACAAACTATACGTGATAGTCTGGTAGTATAGTGCCCGAGCACAGCTGTGTACATTTCTACAAGCCAAAACACTATTCGGACGTGCGGCACTACACATTGTACCGCCCTTGTTTAGACGATGCATTTTAGCATATGATTTACAAGAAAGGCAATAAATAAGGGAGGTAGACGTACAAATGACGGAAGCAGTAGGCTATATAGGCTAACTATTGGCTAAAGAAGCAGATAGGAATTGATAGTCTGGATCTTTCCAGCCATGCAAAAGCAATCGCGTTACACAAAATCGAACTTCTCTCTGGAGTATTTTTCTTATAGCTTTAAGCTACTGCCATCTTTTGCAATTCATTCAAAATATTTTTTGTAAAAATGACTTCTTGTATCTAGATTAAACCAGATATAATGATAAACATACTTTTTTGGCAAAAAACCTAAGATGTTCTGGTCAAAGGCGATATTATAATTATTTTCGTTCAATTTCATAATGTGTGGATATAGTAGAATGGCACTATATTCTGACTGACCACTTTGTACTGGGTATTTGGACGTCATTAGTATCAACGAGGCAAAACATTAATAACGTCTTTTTGTAGATATATAATATTTCTTTTATTAACACCCGGGTTGAGTAAATGGTTTATGTTAGATCACAGTATTTCGACACAACGATCAATCTGGCGTTTTGTCAGTTCCGCCATGGACCGAAACGCCGGACATACTGCGGCGTGGTATCTATCATATTTACTCCGGTGCTGTGTGCATCGACATTCGTCCTGTGGTTCATGGAATTCCTCCACGTTGCATAGAGCGTGATGAAATCGTTAGGCTGCAAGAGCCGTAGTTAAATGCCGATCTTTTACCTCGCTAGCCCTTCACCCTGTGCTCCTCATTGCTGTTGTCCCACAAATTCCTATGTCTACCTCACAAGTTTAGCAAGAAAAACCTTACACTATCAATTAAATGCAATTCGTCCACTCCCACCTGATCCCATTCGAGTGAAATACCATGTGTGGCGATGGGTGCTATCTGTATTCCGAAAAGGGCGACTGCTGCATCGACCGAAAGCATTGTAATTGCCGCATCTGCGAGTGGCCTTCCTGACCCTCTTCTGGAAGTGTGGTCGAAAGCTGCTGCCCCTTGTTACTAAGGTGAGCCCTAGGGATGTAAATTTATTTACAAATTTTATTTCCTTGCCCCTAATTTGAAGCACGTCAGCCCTGGCCAGACGGCCGCCCTTTCGAAATTTCATACATACACACATATATATATATATATATATATATATATATATATATGGGCATCTCTTTCTAATTCGGTTAATGTGCATTGTTAGTGTAAAGGGCAGTTAAAGGTTAATGTATTTCGCCCAACAATTGCGGGCCATGGTTGTCGTTGCTTAGGAAGCTTCTTGCGAGGTTCTGCATGCATGCAATATTCTCAGCCTCAGACGTGTGTTGGATCCGCGTTTACATAATGAACGGAACCTTTGGTTAGATCAGACAAAGGTTCCGTCCGCAAGAGAACGAAAATCCACTATGAAGATCACGACGACGAATATAATCGACTGTCATGTCGCATCAATTCCGTCTAGAATGAACAGGACGAAGCGTGGAGCTGTTGGGGCCACCTTTTCTCACAGGCGGACTCGGCTGAAAGTTGCCGTCTCTATTGAACAACAACAACTGCTCAATGATATCTAAGTACACGTCTATAAACATATGCATGTTTATAAACATATGTATATCTATATGTCTCTGTGTGCGTGTATATATATATATATATATATATATATAGAGCGGAGCATATAGCAATAGCATATCATGCACACTTAGAGTTTTCGCATGACATCTGATCTTTGCGATAGTCAACTACGCACACCCGACTTGGCTGAAGTAGAACCAACTGTGAGATGGCGACTTCATCGCTGGTCGCGCTATGGTGCCTTGTCTGCTCTCGTAATCCTGGCCAACTGGCGTCACAACGTGCAGCAAACCAATAACCTATTCATACATATACACACTCACAGATATATATATATATATATATATATATATATATATATATATATATATATATATATATATATATTTATATATATATATTCATCTTGCATAAACATGGTGCGATTACCACTGAGGCATCGCGGCGTCGCTCACATGCCGTGCTTCTTGGTCCCGGCGGCGGCCCGAGAGGTACACCAGATGTATGAAGACCCGCAAATGAAGACCCCCGACTGTGGCCAGTCCTAGCTAGCTGCTACCCGAGCCGATGGCCGAAACGAGGTCGCGGTGAGGCTCCATCACCTTTGGATCGTGCTCGCTTCCGACTGATAAGTCCTGCATCATCGTTCTGAACGGCATTCGAATCGAAATAGAAGTATGCAAAGTTCAGAGCTCAGAGTTTAGGGTAACATTTTTCATTACGTAATTTCGATTACAAGACCGATGAGTTCTACCTGGCTCGATTGGATCGCGTCGTGATAAGCGATCCTTCTTTCCTGCGTCTATCTTCATCTAGTTTGTGCACAATTAGGAAGAAGATGAGAAATCTTGATTGCAACTCGGGCTGATCTAATACCGGCCGGTACATGATGTTCGGTCGAGCCGCCTCGGACCAGCCGACACGAGTCACAACCAGGCATACATGCGAATAGAGTCACCACCGGGGTACCATCTCCGGTCTGACGGCTTTGGACACCAACGCCTCGAACGTTGAGCATCTACCCTGTATACCCTTTGTACCCGCAAACATCTAGAGATTGTTTCCGTCCGTACTATTACTCGATCTCTATGCCTTAAAGAGCGACACGCGTTGAACACAAACTGTGCTCCGTGTTGTTGCCTGTCGAGATCGATCGTCGAGAATCTAACCGCGGTTGTCGCAACGGTTTCTGCCTCCAACGCAGAGATTTAAGTAGAACACAGAACGACTACGCGTTTAAGAGATCTTAGAACTTCGGTTAGATCCTGGCCGCTATTCAGATTGTTATTGTCGGGACCGAAACAAAAGTTTACAAAAGAGAAAAAACATCCGGGGTCGATATCCTCAGACAATCTCGCTTCTCTGCGCAGATGATCGTGATTCCAGCAGCCGTACTCGCTTCCAGCTCCAACAGTAAAAACAGTATAACTTCCTATAACCGCGTGTACCACCAGAAATAGCATTGTAATAGCTTGGTAGATAATGGCCATAGACAGGCCAGCATAGAACAAATTATATTTTCTCTGGCCACTTGAGGTCCAGCTGAACAGCGTCCGCTTGCGTATTTCGCTTTTTCAGTGTACATAGATCAAAAATCGACGTTGTAAAGCCAAAGGGCTTAAATAATCTAAAAAACTTACTTTGTTGTGTGCTTTATATCGTGCAATAATGAGTATTTTTTCCGCACAATAATTGAATCACCTTTGCCACTTTTTTCTTCTAATATCCCTTTGTCGCTTTCTCTCGTTCTTCTGCATCGTTTCTTCTTCGTTGCTGCATCGTCTGTTTTTGTTCGTTTTTTTCGGCCTTCTCCTCCAATTCTTCTTCTTCTGCTTCTTCTTCACCATCTTGTAGAAATCTCCAGCCGCCATGGTGTGAATTCGTTTATAGCCGCGTTGCATCGGATCACGCTAATGCCATGCCGCAACTAGCCGTTCTTGTAGTATTAGTAATACTAGTCGAAGCGGCACTCGAGGTGCTGCTAGATAGAGCGCCGCTATCAGTGACTTGGTGTTAACCATCAGAGTCGGCAGTGTGTCTGATAGCCGTCTAATCTGATGCACTCACCTACTCGGCGAGCGCGGACCAGCCCAACCCAGAAAGAAGTTGGCCCAACAAACGTCTTCAAACGCGAGGCTCGGCGACGATATCGTCGCCGATATTGTCGTCGTCCTCATCGTCGTCGTCGTCCTCATCGTCGTCGTCGTCGGTACGTCTTCATCGAACGGCGAAGAGGGCGTCGGACCCCCTCCCCCCCCCCCTTCGTCACAACAACACAACTCGTAGGTTTCAAGCTTGAAGACAAGTGAGTGATCAAAAGGAAGTGAAGTTGCAGAAGAAACCCTCAGATAGATCCACCAGAAAGGGAATGAGATATATCTGAATGAAGAGCGAGCGAGAGAGTGAGTGAGTGAGGGCGATGGGAATGGGGTAGAGATAGAGATAGAGACTTCACGGCTGCGGCTGCTATGCAAATGAGATGACAAGCCAGATCGCTGCACATTCCTCACCTGATATGATCTGATGACAATGTTGAGGTGACGATTGAGCGAGACGTGTTCGCTCGATGCCGACCCGAATCACCTTCCACCTACTTGACTTGGCTGCGGCGAGCAGAGAAACTCGAGAACTCCGCCGCCCGCTCAGAGATAATCTCAGCGCAACGATCAACGAATTAGTGTAATATTGATGCTGCACCTTTGCGGTTGTCTGCCGCGGTGGCTGGATTAGAGCTGCAGTGTTGCGGCTTGCGACAACAAGAACAACAACAACAATAACAGCAACAACCACTATTCAGCGGTTGGCAGGAGTGCAAAATAGACAACACTAAATCTATGTGACACCTGCATCAAAGCCTCTGCGCCTACAGGAGGGTGCAAAAACTGCCCACAGGCACAAAACAGTGCGCGCGCACATAGCCATCACAATGTGAACATACATACATACATAAAATACATGCACATACAAAGAGTGGCCAATATTGGTCAAATGCGATAGACACAACACACCATTCATCAACGGTTCTGAATTGTAAAGTCACAGTAACTTCGCGGCCCGCCTGCCTACTTACTCACTCAAACCCAAACCTCTCAACTCGAAAACAATCATTTCAGCTGCGTGACTAAAAACCACGAGAGAAAGAGTGAGTTGCACAGATAAATATGAGAAGAGAATCGGATCGTCGTCGTACCAGCGTTAGATGTGCCAGTGCCTCGTATGTCGCATTAATGGTAGCAATGCTGATTAAGTAAACACATATTTTTTAATTATAGAATTTGTGTGGAGACGCGAAGAGTTTGTGTCCGTTGTGTTTTAGCCTTGCGTGAAGTGAGAGATGTCATTAGCATTAGAGACGTTCGTTTGATCACACACTGAATTGACCTTTCCATCCGCTATAGAGTTTTGATGCGTATTGAAATCGCAATGGAGTGTTGACTTGTACTAGTTTTAAATAGAGCGCATATACAACTGAGACTGTCGCCCGCGCATCCAGAAAAGTTAACTGGATTATGTGGACGTTTGTGCCGTCTGATGCTAGGCTCAACATCCGTCTCTATAAACACTATGTGCTGCCGGTGATACTGTACGCGTTCCCTGTTCGGAACACAGATCTTGCGCGAAACAAGAAACTAATCTTCACAATACACAACAGATTTTTAAAATATAGGCGCAATATTGACCCTGAGGAGATCAAATGTGAGGAAATTTTACAGCTTCTAGAAGGAAACAATACCAAATTGTTGGTACCGTTGCCTCAATCGATACCAAATTGCTGCCAGAACAAAAACACTGCATTTTTTTTTCCTACAAGGTCGTACTCTCAACACGTTGTGAACGAAAATATAAACACAAATGCCGCAAAGAAGACAGTTGTGAACAACCTTTTTACGTGACCCAGTAGCCGCCAAGCGCACAATTGTGACAATCTATCTGAAAATAAATATCACTTCTTTTCAGAATGTGTGCAACAATAATAAATAAAAATAAAGCGGGCAGCATACTAGCGAAATGGGGTGAGTTGATGCGTATTGCTGAACATTGTAAGGATTACAAATGTTCCAAAAAGAAACATCATAGCGTTAAATTTATGTGGAATTCTTATCAAGAGACATTCACGATCAACCTTCTCGTAACGACAACGTCAACTTATTCCCGGTAACTGGAGCTGGTGTGCCATTCAAAAAGGACGGATTTCAAACGTGTCTATGAAATGTACTTTTATCTGCTATAGTGTCTGCATATGTTTCGACCTACAGTTGTGGATGCGCCATTTCGCAGGTAGTATAGTCTATGGGCCCAATGTCACTTCTAACAATTTGGAATTTTGTTCTAACCAAAGCACCTCTCTTCTAAGACGCCAATGTTTGGCCAGGACAGCCCAGGAAAGGAGCGCCTCCTACACGACGGGATTCCTTCGAACTGCGTCTCAGCAACACGCAGAGACACGGAACATGTATAACACTCGCATATAGCAAAACGCACGTGTAAATCTTTATGATTTTTTGGTTCTCTGCCGTTCTCAAACTGTATCATGCCTTGCATTCACTTTCGTCAAGTATGTATAGCAAATCTTCTGACTCAAAGGCTGTCTTTCTGTCATGCATTATGCTGTCGTTGACAACATGGTCAAAGTAACCTGCATCGTTTTGGTCATATTTAAAGCATATGACAAGAAGAAGCACCCTTCTTTGTGTGTGGGATATGCCAAGTCTCAGTGTGATAATGGGTTCCCGGTTTATAAAATAATTTTAGCTGATTTGGCGTTTGCCCTACTCCACTAAGGCAAGCTGCGCACCTGCCAAAGATCACACGCCTGTTGCTGACGCAAGGCGTTTAAGACAAAGCGGTCGTACGTGAGAAGCGTCTAGGTTGAATTGAACCAAAAATAGCGGTATCTCTATGTCAGTACATAGAGTACGCAAGCTTTTATTGTCAAGCATCAATAAGAGTTCACAGCTCATTTCCAAAATAAGTGGTGTCGCTCTAACAAGAGTAGGTTTAATGAATGATATTTCGTTTGATACAATAAATGTAACCCAAATCAGCAAACAATCAATGGGTCGCGGCGGGGTTGAACCCACGACTCGTACCGCCAGCGTTGCCGGTCGTCTCCTCCGCTTTGTTTCATCAGCTGTCTTAGATCCTACTCTTTGCAGTTGAGTAGAAGGAAGAGGAACGCAAGCGGATGTTTCTCGCTTGTTGTACTGAGGTCATTCCCAGAGAAGAAATGCCACAACGGAGGCGCTGCAGCAGTGTCATCCGACAGTGCTGACAAGCCGATCTGCACACATGCACGGTGTGTAGGTCGGTTTGCCATCTAGTCTTGGTCGAACACAGCACAAACTCGATTCGGAAACAAGCTTCGCTGCCACTGGAGGTCATCCCATTCCATTGGTAGTGGACGCTGATCATCTACGGGCTATCTTTGGGCGTCGACGCCTACGCAACCATAAGTAATCATTTCTTTGCGCCCCTCATTGACTCTTGGCACCCCCGGGCCGACCTCATGCTTGCCTAGGCAGTGACCACGACGCCGAGGCCGGCGCCGCCAACTACAGCGACAACAAGGGTGTCTACGTCGAGTCGTGTGTCGAGAAGATACTCTACAAGGAAAGCCAAGAGAGCCATGAGTGCATACATATGTTATGCATACGTCGGGCAAAAACTACCCGCCAACGATCAAGCGCAGCCGAAATGTCACGCGTTGGCGGGGGCGTGAGACACCGGAACAGGAAATGGTGATTTCATCTACATCTACCATCTACTATCCCATCCCATTCCCTTCTCTGGTTCGTTCGTTCATGTGTCGCCTTTTCGCCAAATCTATTCGGCCACCCTCATTGCCGGCCGCCGAAGCTCTCGTGCATCAGGGAGGACAATGCAGCGCCGCCCCAACCCCCCCCCCCCCGTTCCGCAGAGAGCTGTTCCCAAGTTGGCGTGGTGCCCTTTGGTGCAATGCTTGACCTCATCGTGCACTAGTGACAGTTTGTACACTAGTTACGTTTGTAGTGCTTGCTGACGAATGATAGCACATATACCGGTGGGCGCCAAAGTCATTTCGCAATGCCTCTACTAGATCTTGATTGCCCGGCCAGTATTGTTTCGAGACAGTTCTGTACAAAGCTGCTAGCTATCACGAACAATAAGCAATGCACTAACGTAGACGAATAAAAACACGTATTTACTTACTCCACTTCAGAACTTAGTAGTACTCTGATTTGTCAAAGAGAGTCAGTAAGTCGTCCATAACTTACACAATATTTGGCAGAGGCCAACTTGTCGATTCAGCACTTCATCGTAGCATCGTGTGGCTGCGGGTGATGAGCCTTTGGCACTCCGTTTCGAACTTTGAATTGACTTCACCCCAATCACTGATGTAGTAGAAACGCTAATATTTGTATGGGTGGCACGGGTCGGGGGGTTATTCGGATACGTCTTCAAACATACCACGTACCAGTATTCCCAGGCGACGGCACTGTCCTGTGGTTGCAACTGTTAGGTCTTAACCATTGGAGAGTGATCCCATTCTCCTTTAGCTAACGATGCCACCTCGTGTATGCCCACTCGTGCCGAATGCTCGTCTGCACACGGTTTCGATAGTAAAGAGAAAAGAGTGTCGAATCGGGAACCGACCCTGCGCCTCTCGCACGTCCGGCAAACACTCGATTGCTCTCCGTGCACATCGAGCGCATAAAGCATGAGAACACGTTGAACGCAAAGACCTATCATTGCGAAGCTTTTTCTGCAAACAAAATTCACCACAAATAAAACAGCAACTGCCACGCAACGACGCAATGTCGGAAACACGTTTTTAATTGCTTATTTGAAACTCAATAGATGAGCCCAACAGAACGTGTTCGCATTTGGTGTGTATTGTATATTTTAGCAATTCAATACCCAAACTCCGTTCGTAACGGATGATTACGATCTTAAAAGCCTACATCGGGCGAACAGGTATTTGTGTTCATAGATAATATGTTTGCATTTAAAACTCGTAGGGAACACGACGTTTTTAAAGGAATAGCAGGCAACCAAAGCACGTTCAGAATGTCGGATTTGTTACCGTGCTATTAAATTGTTATTAAATCGAGCAGCAGAGCCAAATATATAAATATAGCAAAACGATACGTGAGTCCAAAAATTCGATATTTTCCAGTTTGGGATAGTGGCCGGTCTCAGTCCTGCCGAAGTGCAGTGGCAAGACCTCCACCTAGAGTCTTCGTCTTCTTGATCACGGTAACTATATAACAGCCTGCTAATTCGAATGCAATACCTGATCTCAAGAACTCCTGGCCAAACAAACAAACGTTGTATGTGTGTTTTAGTTACTGTACTCCCGCTGACTCAATTATACTACTGCTTCAACGGCCATAATTTCTTTAGCTCCGCTCCTGCCTCCCAAACCCGGAATGCCCGGAAAGATTGGCGACCAGTGCAAGTTGTCCCTTGTCTTGGTCGTCCATTTGCCGAACACTTACATGAGTTACCTAAGTTAGAGCTAGCTGCCACCATACGGGTCCCTAGATTGCAGCGCAGGCAGAGGCCTACTCATCATTCCCTCTAGTCTGTGAGTAGCTTGATATCCGCGTGATACCGCACCACTTACAACATACTAACTCTATTATGGTGTCGACACTGATCACTGAGCTAAAAGGTTTGGCTGGATGGCTTTTTGCCGCCGCTCCTGTTGTTGTTATTCGTGGTTATTGTTGTTGTTGTTGTTGTTGTTGTCATTATCTGATCGTTATCCTATTGGCAATGGTAGTTGTTGCGATTGTTGTTGTTGTTGCTGCTGCTGCTGCAGCAATTCGTGCCGCCGCAGTGTCGGGATTTTGCTTGAGACGTCTGCCTGCAGGGCGCGCCTTCATCCGCGTATAACTATCCAGCTGCTTCGTCTCGCTGTGATCGCCCCCCCCCCCCCCCCCCCACTACCTCCCTGATGTTGCCGCTGCTGATTAGATTCAGTAATCACCCAGCGGTCGATAAAACCGTGTAACGCGATGAAGGACAAGGAATAGAAGGAAGGAAAATGCCATCGGGCCTCACTGTAGTCGGCCGACCGCCCCCTCGAAGCGAGTCCACCCACCTGTCCGTGTTGGCTGCTCATTAAGTGATCCCGACGGAACAGCACTCGAGATGGAACCCCTCGATGGAGGCGGAGTTTGCGCTAGTGCGCCTAGTATCAGTACCAGTGCCGAGTGCAGAGCACCAAGTTGCCCGACAACGACAAGATCTTCTCCCCTTTGAGGCGTCTTCCGCCCGGGCCCGCAACGATAATAGCTTAGTCTGCCGCTGCTATGCCTACTTGCTCCCTTCGACTACTCGAGCCGCTGAGTCTGTATGTGCGTTCGCCGGGTCGCTATGAGGCGTGTACGACCCCTTCGAATTCAATTGTGTCACCTCCGACCGTTTCGACCCGTATCTCGTATCGCGTTTGTCTAGTCGGGGGCGAAGGCGAAGTCGGCCGCCGAAGAGCCGGCGGCAATGTTAGCGACAGGAGCAATGAGCAACGCTACCGCCATCAGCGCGGCCATGATACTTGCCCGTAGAGTACTGGCAGATCGTGCAGAAACATTTAGTGGTAATAGAGTGTTGGCGGTCGCATGGTCTGTCGCGCGGCCAACCACAACCTCGAGTGCCTGAGGTGGGGCATGACACGTCAGTCTCGTGACAGGCGGAGCGACACTGGTCCCCAGCAAGAACCGCTTGAACCCCAACAAAGGGCATAGGCCGTAATGTAACCTGCTGAGTAGATATATATATATATATATATATATATATATATAAACCCCGTACAACAACAATTTTAACCTCTCTGGAACTCCTTGTCAATTCCTTGCAGGAAGACATAGTGCGTCATTTGTTGTAATCGCACTGCGCGTTAACGCTAACAGGCGAATGCAAAAAATAAATACGTCAACACATATATTGCATATATATATGACTAATACAGTACCTGCAGACTCTAAAGAGTATTAAATGGCTGTTTATGTTTCTTCACGTCTGAGGTATATTTCCGTACATAATGTTTGAGCTAAGAACATGTAGCTTACCTTCAATGCCAGAGCTCTTGATGCGGTTGTCGATATTGTTATAAGCACTTAGCAAAGTTGTCTCACTGTCACTTGCCATTAGTCTAACCATTATCAATATCGTTACGAATACCGCTGTTATCGCAGTTTGTACAATCACACAGCGGTGTCCATCAGGCACTTGGAAGCCTTCCCGGAAGCCAACTATTCCAACAGCAGAAGCAGCAATACCAACTATAACAACGTTAACGGCAGTTACAGATACATCATGATAACGGTACGACACAGAACCCCCTGACGGAGTATGACGAGAATCGTCCAATGGAGTCGGTGTCTCCGTCTCACCCGTTAGCCACTACTCTAGAGGCAGCGACCTACGAAGTAGCCAGCTCAACTTTATGCCAACGCAAACGGCGGCGACTTCAACAATAACATTAATAACGACGACAACAACAACCGAACAACAATCGCCACAGCGGCTCTTCACCAATCAAGATGCTTGCTGAGCGACCGATCGAGAGCTGAACGAGCAACCAAAACAAGGACAGCAGCAGCAACGTTGAAGGCTGCACTACTTGGGTCCGCGCTCACAGCGGGCTTTTAGCCTAACAACAAATTCTCTCTCTTTTTCCTCGCATCGTCTTTCCACCCTCCTCCCCCCCCCCCCGTTGGTTGGCGGGTCACGGCTGTGCCGTCGTGCGTCGTCTTCCACACATTACATACAGCTACTAGCAGACGGAGCAGAGCAGGACTGAACAAGCAACCAAGCGGACCGCGGTTAGATGGGGAGGTGGCAGGCGGGGGGCTGTATCGCCGCCTGCTCACCGGGGCACACCAACCCGCCCTTGTCGTCGTCGTCGTTGTTGTTTTTGTTTTGTTTTTTTTTGTTGTTGCTGCTGCTGCTGCTGCCAACAACTCACCCCCTTGTCGCGTCTCGCTGTCAGCGTTGTCACTATCCAGTGTCCCCAGCCTGCGCCCCCTCGTGCAAGACTCTTATCCATGCACCCAAACAGACTTACAGACAGACACACCCTTCCATTTACACACTTACCCTTACATACACACTCACCCTTACATTTACACACACACATGTAGACATAAATCAACACACAGGTAGATGCCTACATACATACGTTCGCAAAACACCATGCATACAGGCAGACACACAGGCGCCACCAGCCACAACTTCCTTATCGCGCCGCCTTCCAACCCGCTTCACCAACCCTCGTGGGCCATGGTGGAACAAAGGGCAAACGTAGCCCCCAATCGCCCTCCCCGTCCGCCCGCACCTGCGGGGGGTTGGGTCACACACCCGATCGGGTTATGCAGCCGGTGGCTTTTATCTCCGAGTGCTTTTTGCTGTTTAGGGTAGGTGCAGCTATACCCACCGGACATAGAACGGAACGACGAGTGGCGGTGAACAACTACACCTTTTCGGTACAACTACACCTCGGTGTAGCAGGTTGTACCAGTCACACTGTCGTTTTTGTCGTTCGTTGTTTTTATGTTTATGGCTTATCGTTACTGTAGTATAGTATGTCGCTGGCCGTAGTATGTCGTTGCCCACCCCCCCCCCCCCCCCCCCAGTAGAACTAGTATATAATAGTAAGGCTTAGCAGCAACAACATCAGCAGCAGCAGCGGCGGCGGCCCCACTCGCAGTGGGAGGCGCCACAAATAGTAAAAGCAGCAGCAGCAACAGCAGAAATGAAAGTAAACGCTCAGTCAGTCGCAAAGGCAGCATAAACGCAACACACACCTAAAGGGAGCGTTATTTAAAATAATCAT
The DNA here is from genome assembly GCA_003439945.1 of Dermanyssus gallinae. Taxonomy (NCBI): domain Eukaryota; kingdom Metazoa; phylum Arthropoda; class Arachnida; order Mesostigmata; family Dermanyssidae; genus Dermanyssus; species Dermanyssus gallinae. The sequence continues at coordinate 225,679 of QVRM01001343.1, read as the reverse complement.
ATTATCGTAGCTATAAAACAATAGCTGGCTCATATTGCAGTTTTTATATATGAACACGCATAAATGTGCATGTTTATACATGTATAGATGTGTGGGCATATACATGTGAATATATAATCAATGTGTATTATTACTCGGCTGTCTTGTGTATAATAAGCAGGCTGTTGAATAAGCTATCTCCGACGGCCCGTCTGCGGTTTGGTGTACAGACGTTAATTTTTGCTGCGAATGTTTCCATGTATGCAGCATTCATTTTGACAGCTTTTACATTTGACTTAAACCTTTCAGCCTCTGCCCCTATGTGACTCCCCTGATGACGAATGTAATCATTTCTTCGGTTTGCTAGGGGAGGAGTCTTGACATCATCGAGCCCACCTATTCCCGGCGTGGGCCAATACTTTTGCCATATGCCATTACTTAGCCATACCCTGTTCATACCAAATTTATTTGGGCTTTTCCCAATTCAATTCTGCGTGTAACAACGCTTTTGTTTTTAGAACGATGCGTCAGCTACCATAATTTTAGACTGTTATTTACAACGAACCTAGAAGCAAACTGACAATTCTGAGGATGGCTTGTAGCTTAATCGTAATCCACGCCATCCCTTTTTTCAGTTGTTCATGTTTTGTGAAAAAGTTGTGTGGCGAATGGAACTAAACTACGCAGAGTCTTAAATGTCATTGTTATTAAGCAATAAGTTCGCGCTACCTCAGAATATTTCGGTAGTTTTCGACGCTCGGCCTGCGCGAATGCGTGCTTAGGCTGGAATCTACCGCAACCAATAATGGAATGAGCTAGAGAGTCGCTTACGGCGCCATCTCACGTCAGAACCTTACCTCACTCAAAAGGCGCCAGCCTTAAGCCATCAGGGCCCCATCTAGCACATCTTCTTTAGTAACCCAGTCGGCTCTCGAATACTCGATATACCTGCCGAGCGCAAAACGCGTGGCCAAAAAGTGGCCTCGCCCTGCCGCGCGAGGCTTTCTACGGATCCCTCCAGCTGCATGTATGTGGTTCCACAACTCGGGGCCATAGTCTTATAACAAGATACGGGCGCCTAGATTCGTCAGCGAGTAGCGCGCCGACTGCACTCTTGAAGATTAAACGTGGGGCCAGACCTCCACTCTGGAGCAAAACGCCGCTAAAAATATGGCTCTCTCGAGATCATTCGTGGCCGCAAAGAAAAGTGAATGAAAGCGCTCTTTAGGGATTTGGGCAGTACACTGAAGTTTCAATTTCTCTAGCAGTTGCCGCAAGACGTCAATAAGTTTCACTAAAAGGTACTCTTAGATCGTAACGACATGGACCCAAACTCTATTTGGTAATAAAAAGCTTAATCTAAAAGCCTATTGGCTCACCTTTATCTCAATGACGCTACCGCAGATCCAGCTTGCGGGGGATCCAGAGCGGGAGATCGCTATTGGGAACTGAGCTTGGAATTTTGGAACAGAGAAAGAGTGCGTGGCGCAAGTGGGGAGAGGGGCGAAGTTCTAGAGCGAGTATTGCCGCTGTGGATGTCGGGGGGGGGAGCAGCGCTTTATCCAAGAGAGCGGCCAACAGTCCACCGCAGGGTGGCACACTGACCAAGACGCGAACGGCACGCGGACGTGTTGATGCTGATGATGGCCCCATGGATGATAATGCCGATGCGCCGCCTGGGGCGAGCAGAGCCGGTGCCGAGGAGGCAGAGGGCAGTAAAACAATCATTTTAGGAAAGAATAAAGTGGCGAAAGGCGTTCCTATTGATGACAAAGCTGACAAAGGCCCGAGGGGAAATTGTGCGGCGGGCGGGGTGTCCGTATACGCCGGGCTCGAGGTCGACAGTTGAACGCAATTTTTTTGCAGCAATTGTGAGTCTCTTGGGGTTGCTCGGCGTTATCAAAGCTATTTGTGTTCGGTGCAAGAACATCAGAACCGGATTCGCCATGGCGACGGGCAGTGTCATATTGACTAGTTCGGGCAACAATTTTTCGACAGAGGTTTGCTTGGGTCATAAAACCCATGGTGTTATTCTCTACTGAAGACTCCTCCACTGCTATCGCTGCTACTGTTTAGATCACATAAAGCCTTTGAAGGCCCTTTGAAGGTCTATTAAAGAGCCCTCCGTCCAGCCGCCCCGGATCTACTAACCGCTTACGGATTGCCGGCATGCAGCACAATGCTGTTTATGTAAGGGCGGCCGGGGGGATCGTGTGCACATCGCTTAAATCGCATGGAGCTCTGTTAAAGGTCTGCCAAGCGCGTGATTTAGCAAAATCCGGATAGGGCACCAGTCAAACTATATACGCCAATCGCAGAGATTCAACCATCAGAGTTATTTAGCTGACGCAGATTTCGTAGAGGCGCACACCTGGATGAAAATCCTCATGTAATCTTCGGACGAGTTTCGCCAACTACAAGTGCAGATGACGCCAGTCGCGAGGCCAATATCGTACGGTCAAAGCTGCCTCAAGGAGATGTCTTCTCCGCTGCTCGGAACTTGCTTTCTACAGATCAGATTGCCTTAGTCAATGCAAACACTAGAGCAAGTCTAATAAACCCACACCCCGAACGCCCTACGGATTCGGCTCGCCCTTACGCATTGACGCCGATACCTCCAGCGTCGGGAATTCATGTAACGATTGAAGAAATTTAAAACACCATTAAAAGTTTCCCAACAGTTCTAGTGGCGGTCCGGATGGTCTTCGCCCTCGGTCCACCTTCTATGGGGCAACGTTAATCGCCCTACAAAACAAGGACAGGGGCATTCGGCAAATAGGGCTTACGCTGCGTCGACTGGTTGGTAAAGCCTTAGGAAAAGACTAAGACTTAACTAAAAAAGAGACTAGCTGCCGAACTAGTGGCTCCTATGCGAGCAGAAGCCGCTGTGCATGTGGCCGCGGCGGTCGTAAAATTCAAAGATGAACTAAAAAGCTTTAATCAAGCTCGACTTTCAAAACGCCCTTCAGTATAGACTGCCAGCTAATCGCCTATGGCAAGACGAAACGCGCTCGTCGATGAGTGGTAGTATAACAAGGTAACTCGTGTGGGCGAGCTCTGTTCTGTATCGCTATCGGTGAACTGCAGGCGAAGCTTCAATCAGAGTTTCGACCGTGGTGTGACGCAACGTTGGCAGGAGATCTGGCAGCGATCCATGCCGACATCGAGGCGGCGCAGCAATTTCAAGTGTGCTCCAGCTTTACACGCAATGCAAACAAATGCAAGCTCTTACTATGTTCGAATGAGCACTGTAACGAGTCTATCTCAACGCTGCCGGCAAGACTGCCTAACATTTGATTAGTAGCCGACGATAATATCGAACTTCTGTGAGCTCCCCTTACAGATGCGGTCTTGGATGATCCTTCTCGGTATAGTGGTGTAAAGTCGGTTGACTTTGACAAGTTTTCTGCAAGCAGCAGATTTTAAACTCTAGATGTCCACTCAATACCGTTTGCAACAAAGGCTCTCCACCCCTCGTTTGACATACCTTTTGCGTTATTCACCTGCTTTTCAAAGTGTCAATCTTATTGACGGTTTCGACGGTGTGCGCACTGGACTACAACGATTACTCAACATTCACTTACGATCTGCGTCGCGGGCTCAGGCATCACTTCCTATGAGCGCTGAGGGCTTGGGAGTTCGCCGTGCTAAGAATTTGTCATTATCATGTTACGTGGAAAGATACTTGATACTTGACAACATTTAAAGATTTATTCGTTTTTGATTGGGGTTGAAGATACCCAGCTTATCTGACCAGAGCCTCTTGGCGCCCTAGAAGGTTCCGAGCGTGTTGGGGAGAGCCCCAATATCGGAGAACTTCTGGAACGCTAAACTACCTGGTAATAAAAAAGGCTTGCCAAACATCTAAGACAAACCCTAGGTTTAAGGCTCGCCTTAAATCTTGTTTCGATTCACTGAGCGAGAAGTGGCTACAAGCCCTGCCCTCGTCCTAACTGGGAACAATGCTGAACAACAACAGACTCTGCATCGTCTCGGGTCTGCGGCTTGGAGAGGCTGTTTACGCAGAGCACAACTAGCTACCGCCGCAGCGGAACACGCACTGTTCGGTTCTTTGCCACCAATGATGTCGTACACCGTGCTTTGCAAAGCGCCCAGGTTCCTTCAGTGACGAGACCTTCGAGATGTGTGTCATCATCCTCCTACGCCCAGACGGAAAAACTCTAACACCGTGGGAATAGGGCTATCTGCTGGTATGAAACGTTACGGTTGCGTGCGCACTCTCCAGTAATAATATTATGTGCAGGGAAAGCTCGCGCAAGCGCACGACTCATTGAAAATCGTAAATTGTCGAAGTACAGGAGATGTCGCCGCAGTACATAATTCCGCCGATTGCTAGTGAAACTTGAACTAATGGGTAAGGAGGCTGTCAAGTTCCTCGAGGAGCTCAGAGAGAGAATTGCTTTAATGACGAAGTGTGGAGGAGCCGGAGACAACTTGTTGCAGCGTATCTTCATGGAGGTTCAATGCGGAAATGCAGTGGTGGCGGTGGAACCGCTTCCATAGCCGTAGGAAGGGCTACCAGAAGTGGCGGAGCAGTAATATCTTATGTTTGACTAACATAAAAAGTATCAAATATACTAGTCGTACTCTCCTCCTGAGTGCGATTTTCGAGGGAACGGAGACGATGCATAGGTTTATGGTTACGACATCGAAACCAAAGCCCAACCCTCCTAGTGGTGCTTCTAAGGATAGAGTAGATCGCAGAAATTCGCACAGAGCAAATCCAACACCGCGGTCCTTTTAACTGTTTTCTTCGACTATTAGGGAATTACCTTTTATTTTTGTTACATGGTTCTATGATCAATAAGGAGCACTACCGCGAAATTTTGAGAAGATTGCGCAACAACGCTCGGCCCAAGAAATCTGAACTTTAGGCAAACAATTCTTAGATCCTCTGTCACGACAACGCACTGGCGCACACACCAGTATTTTCATAGTTGAATAACAAAAATTGAAGAAACAACATTTCAAATCTATAGAGGAGATAAACAAAAATTGGCAGGAGCAACTCAGCTCAATTCAGAAAGACGCGCTTAAAAAATTGTTTTCATACGTGGGGAGGAAGGTGGCACAAGCGTATTGCAAGGAGGAGCTATTTCGAAGAGAACAGAAACAATTAAACAAAATAAAAAAATAATCGTTTTTAAAAATATGCACCAGAATATTTCGATCCGCCCTCGTATGAATGTATGTACGGAAGTATTGTATATATAATACATGAAGATTTTCAGCTCCTAGCATTATTTGACTCCCATTGTACGGCCGTAGCAATTTCTTCAAGTTTTGTCAGTGGGGGATAATTCTAGACATAATAAAGCCCGCTTCTTTCTAATGTAGCTGATAAAAGACTATGCCATCACTGAAAACAGAAAGAAATGTCTTATCACTTCATCTCTACCTTTAGCCAAACCTGTGCTCTCATTCGACTGTTGCAGTGGTGACTCGGACGGCTAACACTCGGTTCAAAAAAGCTGAGGCGTTACAATGCGTGGAACCGAGTTCTGCTCGGTTAGAGCTCTTCTTTTTGCTTACAACGCTTTCAAAATGTTAGTAGCAATATTTACAGTGGTGGTCAGTTGGTTACGCGAAAGAGTTCGCTACCTCTGTTTAACCAAAACGGAGGTTAGATTTTATAAAAAATCTGATATGGAACGTTGCAAACACTCCGCGCCTTCAACATAGATGAACAAAAACTACCAGTTATGCCTTATACTCAGAGCTTAAGGGAGTGATCGCAAAGTTGTAACCGCAGAAAAATAGGGTTAACATGTGAGCATCTAATAAGTACTTTAAGAAGAAGCAGCGTTTTGTTATCTTGCGTAATGAGTGTTTCCGGCGGGATAAAATGTGTCAGCAGTAGTCCAAAATTGGCAAACGATCAACACAAAAAAATGGTGGGATTGAATAGGCATCCCGCTTATTCAATCCCATTGAACACAAACGATAGTCTTTGTAGCCGCAGGTCTCTGAATTCTGCGCAGATTGTTCTACCCACCCAGCGTATAAGTACAGAGAAGGCAAGCGTCACGTGTTTTGAGGTTATCAAGAGCCGCCTTGATAACTTGCTGCATTTAAAAACGAGACATTTTAAGAGAATTTAAATTTCTTATTCCACATGAAAGGTCGTTGATGGGCGGACATAAAACGCTTGAAAATGTATAGATTCTGAAAACGTTATCTTCGCGCAGTCTAGGAATTTCAAAAATATGTTTATTAATATCAACTACTACTAATATCAATACTACCAGTAGACTGTTAGAGAGCGAGCGTGACACCCAAACAACGGATATAGATACTTTGCTAGAAGAGATATATATATACATATACGAAAGCTTAGAGGTTAAAACTTCGTCATCAGGGGGTAGGCGTGTGTCCGTTGTCCTGTGGCCCGTTCATCGCCTTGTCCGGGGAATGAGTCTGTAACTTCTTCAAGTACGGACGCTCTAAGTCACAGAGTTGACTCCGGCCCCATTCTACGTTGTGGCTGCTTTTTCCCAGGGAAAAGGCAGCGCCAGAGAGGCTACTTCAGAGCGGCTGAGAGATATTACAAGAGGCAAAGAGAGAAGGAGAGAAAGGGAAGGGGGAAGAGAGAGAAGAGTGTAGGCGTTGTATGATTTTACCTACCAGGACAGAGGTGCCTTCTCTCTCTCTCTCTGTTAGACTTCATGCCCCCCCCCCCCCCAACTCCCCCAACTTCTTCACACTACGTCATCCTCTCGGAGCCACCCGCTTAACGTCCACCTACCCTGTTACGCCTAGCCGGGAACAGCACTCAACCAGTCACGCAGTCAGTCAGCCAGGCAGCGAGCCAGCTATCCAGAGCTTCGAACGAACGAAGTCGGGTGATACTGCCTATGGTGTTCGGTCGACACGGGCGTCCGGAAACCGCCCCGGAAGTGCCTCCTCATAGATTAAATAACCCCTCCTCTGGCTTCCCGCCTCCACTGCGTCCCCTTCGTTTATGACACTGGGTCTCCTGTAGCAGCGTCTGAGCTAGATCACCGCGCGCGCCCCAGAGAAAGAAGCTGCGATAGATGCCAATGGAGAGAAAGAGAGGTGGGGTAAAGGGGGTTGTACGGCCGGGTCACGTGACCCGGTCGTGACGTCGCCGTTCGCATGTTGTCCGTGCGAGCGGAACCTGTCCGGAACTTGCGAGAGGAACCGACGACGACGAGGACGACGATTTGGGAGACCGCCGCCGCCACCTCGTCGGGTCAACTCGAGCTAACGCAGGCAGATGCTGTAATAACGGTAGTCGTAGTTGGCTGCTATTGTTGCTGTTGCTGTTGTTGCTGTTGTTGTAGTAGTGGTTGTTATAACAGGGTGTCTGAGAACCCGTCGGACCAAACGGCAATCATGGCTATGGCGGCAGTAAACAAGCCGTGTAAGTTACGTCTTATAAGAAGAAGCAGCTGCACAAAAAAGGAGAACGCAAAGAGGAAAAGAACGAAGACGAACGGGAAGAACGCAACACTTTGCATGTTATACGGTAGATATCGAAATGGCAAAGTCAATATCTAAGTGCCGAGTAAAAGACGTAGGGAAGTGTTAAGCATCATCTCATGTTTAGTCTGACTTCGTCGTAAAGTTGGCAAATAAAATATTGTGTGGGCGTTCGAGAGTAACTCGTGCACGACTAGAACCTAATAAATAGAATCAAGCAGAACAGAAAAAGTATGTATGATTCTATTCACGTAGGCTCTTCAGCGGAATCGCACGAAGATAGAGCCAAGGAAGGGTGATGACATTTGCAATATCCGGTCGTCGCTTAGTTGAGCATTTCAAACGACATGAGACCTATGCGTGATAGATTTGACTGTCGATAAAAGTCCTACACGATGCCCCAGCCCCAATTTGGAAGAAAACTTATTTTCTTAGCCACAGCAGACACCGGTGTTCTTACAGATAATAAGAGCTTACAGAACCGTAGACACAAAAGCAACGCTGATACTGGCCGTCACGCTTTCATGACTACTAAAGGTAGCCAACAAACAAGAATATATTACATTCTTCCAAGGAGCAATACTTTAAAAACGAGGCGACACTGAGAAAATAGGCTCGATTTGCATAAGATGCACCAAACGCCCAAGTTAGAAATCTTATCCCTAGTGTCAAAGAATAGATAGACCGCCCAGGTGGCAAATGACTCATCAGATTATGCAGTTTATGATTATGTATGAATGGGTATGAAAACTCTCAATTTTTTTTGCGTTCTCAATTTTGAACAGAGTTGATAGAACTGCCAACTCTGTTCAGAATTGACAGGGAAAGCTTGCACGTTCTGGTATGGCATGAAAAAGGACACGAGGCCATGCAGGTTTACACTGCTCTTGTCCCGAAACACGGGACAAACTGGTAGAAGTAGAAGGGGGGGGTGGCTTAAGGGACACGGTTAAACTATCCATACATGCTAATGGCGAATTGTAAACTACTAGAAGCATCTTTGAAGGAATACTCACATCAACGAAGGGGTCATCCATCAAACTTGGAAGAACTTTCTGTCAGATTGAACACTAGCATACCACCATTATGGGCATTAGGTGGTAGACTAGTCCATCCACACATAATTCAACAAATTATAAATCACTTACGAGATCTGGCAAAATGTAATCTTACTTGCATTACATGAGAACTTTAACTAAAGGCCTCTGTGACTTGCACTCCTCAAATGATATAAGCTATCTCGAATGATAGAAGCTAAGGAAAATTCAACTGAATTGTGTACATTGTTGTAATTTATTGCCTCGTTTCAGAACAGCACATTTATACATTGAGTGCATGCCGTCATTTAACGACGCTGCTAAGAACTTGCTCTAGTTTTTCTTAAATAGGATCTGTAGTCTCAAATTGTAAGGATTGATGCGTGTTTAATACACATAAATGAAACAGAACAGATGCGCTGCGTAATCCTCTTGAACTCGGGAACACGGATGGAACTCGGGTGAGACTATTGAGTACGCCATTGACTTAGACTTTACTTAGACTGTTTTAAGACCATCGTTGTTTTTCTTATTGGCGTTAAGAATGCAGCTCATACTATTGTCGATATTATCATGCTTGCTAACGTTACTAGTACATTCGTTGTGCAGCGAAGTGGACCCGGTAATGGCGACCTAGAAGATGCGCTGCGGACGATGGTGGATGATGATGACGATGATGATTATGGTGTTTATGAAGAAATGTCACTCTATACCGGTGCGAATGCATGTAGCTATCAAGCACTAATCGGGTTAGTGTCGAGCTCGGAGACCTTCGGGGCTCATCACCGCCTAAATCCCTCGGGTTGAATCTCAGGTTTTCATCATCCTGGTCCACCACATCATCACTTTCATCATCAGCATCATCCTCGACCTGATCTTCATTCAAGCAGTGCAGTGGGCGTTCAGTGTCTTTCGACGATCTTCTGCAGATGTGACACATTTCAGAGACACTTACTTGCGACGCTGTGGCCCAATTCGTCTTGTTCAGTTACCACCGCTCGCTAAATACAGCCATGCCATACCATGCCATCTATGCAATTTATCTATCTATCTGTCTGTGTGTTGGTCTATCGGTCAGTCGGTTTGTCTCTCTGTCTATGTATCTACCGATTTAGCTGGCCAGACTGGACATATTTCTTATAGTCTGTCGATCTCGCTGTGGACACATGTCTGTTTATCTCTCTCCCTCTGGCGCTCTCGCGTTTCTTTGCTGCTTGCTCTTTCTCTATCTATCTTGCTCTTTCTCTCTCTCTTTTTCTCTTTCACACTCAATGTCTACCAAATTGTCATCTTGGTAGAGCCGATTGCCTCCTGTCCACTGTTGTTTGTCGAACCCGGACAACCACTGATTCATCCCGTGGTGGATGGAGTTGGCACATTGGCAGCGGCGGCGATCGGAGGCTGGCAGCCAGCAGCGACCACAAGAAGAAGTGCTACAACTTGTCGAGCCGAGCGCGTCGAGGCAGAGGGTGCGCGTGGGCGTGAGGAGAACAAGATGTCGCAGCACAGCCGTCCACATCGTCGGAGGTGCTGCTGCTGTTGTTGTTGCTACTAACTACTACTACTACTACTACTACTATCGTAATACTGCTGTTCCCGTCCACCCACGTCGACATCGTGGCCGCGTCACCTCGTTTAAGGTGAGAATTCCGACTGCCGACCGACCAAACAACAAACAGGTGGGAGGTGGACAAAGGAGGCAGGCACTTTTTGGACAGAACGCGTCCACTACGACGTCTGAGGTAGACAGCCCGGACAATAGTCGTACCGACTCCGTTCACACGCAGCCAGTGGCCGAAGTAAACGGAGACAACAGCCACACAACTCTAGCCTTCACTTGATTGATCGACCTACAACAGCTCCTGACATGACATTACAGGTATACAAAGCATTTCAAATGCCGACTGCACAACTGGTTATTACGTTTCTAAACTGCCGCACAATAAATGCGTTGCAAAAATGTTTATGTACATCAATAGAAGTGCATATATATATATATATATATGCACTTCACCCTAGTTATAAACATCTGTGCAATATCTTTGTTCTGCAACATTAGAATGATCTTGGTCTGTACATAACTACTGGTGATGCATCAACGGTCTTTGCACTTTGTCGCCCGGTGGGACGGTCGCTGAAGTGTTGAAATTGTATATAATGACAATTTTACTGTAATTATGTACTATCTTGAAATGCAAAGTTATCGCGAAATAAACGATATGTATGTATAACTGCTGGTGACCAGCAGTTATGTAAGTCAAAGCGTACAATCTCCCAGATACAAAGCAAGACCTTTTACCTCTCGATCAGTTTAATTGTAAAATATTGTACTTTTGTTATGGCCTGATATAGTTCTCAAACAATATATTGCATTGTGCAGCGCTACACATTGTCTTGTGTAGCGTCGGCGCCATCTTTGACGCTTAGTGCCAGTGAATTCATCTTGTCTCATAAGACACTAACTAGATTTAGCTTGAGCGAGGCGGTCTCATTATTCAGCTTTTGCATTGCCAGACAAATGCGAGATAACCTTTCCCAGAGAAACGCGTGTTTTATGCACCTGTGTAGCGTGCTGGCTCATCGTTCATTTGTTTCATTGTTGCATTGCAAGTCTTTCCGTAGTCCAGATGTGCCAGATGGCAGCTCAGGTAGGCCCGATCGATAGTGTTCTACCGAGCTTCTTACGCTGGCACCATTTCTGCGCCAGGCTCGAACTCGCAAACACCGAGTGAATGTTTCTCATACACAGACATACACAAGTACATAGAGAACGACCAGGCGTTGTCGCGGTCGTCGTTGATCAAGCCGTGCACGTGTCCACAACATCATCACCGGTCGAATAAGAGGCATGCATCCACACGTGTCATCTTTAGGACTTTTTGAACGGATAGCGAATCCTGGTGCAGGTCAAAGTTACGGCCATCGGGTTATCGGCCGCGAATGACCCATTCTAGACTAGACAGACAGTGTGCCCAGTGTCCTAGTGCTCAAATCTTTGCTGAGCCGGCTTCCTCAGCTCTTAACCGCGGTACGGTGCTGCCCCATAGATGCACAGCGCACCTCACTTACTTCACGCACTGACTCACTCCCTCGTGAGTCTACCCCACCTCAACGTTTGGTCGATCGGACGTTCCCACATACATAATTGAGCGCCACAAACACAGCAAAATGTATACGAGGGCCATAATGTGTACTGCTGTATCATCCTTTCGAGGTTGCAAGAGCGGAAAGAGGAGCGACATAAATGTTGTCTGCACGCGGCTGATGCGTCTCTGAAGAGGAGTGTTTGACTTCGCTCAGCGAGAAGCAGTTAGATTCTGAACGAAAACATCGAGGTGATAATATATCGTAGCATCCCTGGTCGTCATCGCGCCAGTATCAGAGCAGAAGCACTCCAGGATACGAGTCAAGTGGGTCTAAAGTGAGAACCAGCGGCGTCGATAAGGACTCTCGGAGATCGGAGACCTCTTCAATGAAGTGTTGTCTGACTTAAGCCGCTACCGCTACTACTGTTGACGCCATTACGGAAAGGAAACCCCACGTGGTCATTTCACCGCCTTAGAATTGCTAAACACGCCACGAACACATCCAGGCGAATGAACATCAGCGTAACTGCTGTACCACTACAGCCAGTATTATCACTTGAAGTGGCTACTAAGTGGAGCTGTGGGGGACAAGAACAAATATTGGCAAAATCAGTGGATGGCCACTTTGATCATCACGGGCATCACGGGCCAAAAATGTCATCGTTGTTTTTTATTGTCACTTGACAGCTGGCTGGTAACAACGCGCTGGCTCAACCTGTATCTAATGCAAATCCAGCGTTCCAGCGTTGCGTTGTCTTCTTGCCTTCTTCTATATATATATATATATATATATATATATATAATATCATTGTCTGTATATACCTACAAGACATAATCAACATCTACAGCTGTTAGAAAAATTCGTCTGAAAAGTACTCTTTTCTAAGGTTGAATTGACGTCGTGTTCGATCGCTTGCAGGACATGAACCGGTAGGTCCTGCAACATCACAAATTCTTTGTGACATACGGTAGGACTTCTCTACATGGAGTCCTTACGCCGAAATAATCATCCCCAAAACATGACCTGTTGTGTATACTATAATAATGGTGCGGCTGCTTCTATTCTAGATGTGGGAGATCAAAGTACTCTTCATTCATCGTTGTTTTCGTTATCGTCTTTGTTGTTGTTGTTGCTGTTGTAGTTGGTGAATGAAAATAGTGTGTCATAGGCGCTGTTTGTAGTCGTCGGCACCCATTCTAGTGAGACACTTTCTCAATGAGTAGATTTCAAACGAAAAAGACCTCTAAGGAAAGTGCGGACACAAGACCAATACACACAGAACAGACAATCGGGCGAAAGAGAGAGAGGTTAGGTCGCCAAACAGAATAACTCAATCAACACTTCGTTTACACTAGGCCGGTATTAGCTGTCAAAACTCGAGGCGATTGCCGGCCGGATTTGGTGCTGCATTCTTCTTTCGCGCTACAAATCCTTCCTGCAAATCAAGTACGTTCGCCAGATCCTGATCATCACCAGCCCTATCATCACCATCATCTTCACTACCATCGCCATAACCGTCGTCATCGGCCTTGTTATTACCGGCGACGGAAGGTTTCTTTTGATCCTTAGTAGGAGGCCTAGTAGAATGAGGAGTAATAGCAGTGTTGTATGGTGGTTGTTATCACAGTCAAGCAAACTAGTGTCGTAGTGGTTAATCGTGCTTGCAGTATTGTCGTCGTCGTCGTTGTTGTTGTTGTTGTTACTGTTGTTGTCGTTACTGGTACTGTTTTTGTTGTAGTACGCATCAAGACGACCTCGAGCCAACCCCAGTTTACTAACTACCACGTCAGTACGACGTGAATCCACCGTCTCTCTCTCTCTCTCTCGATCAGTCAGACTGCAGCGAAAGGCGCAGTGTCACCAACTCAGAGTAGTATTTGTAGTGGCAATTGTAATAGTAGTCTTAAAATTGTAGTAACGATTGTAATAGTGGTCTTATAATTGTAGTAGCATTTGTAGTAGTAATAACCATAGAGTTGTAGCAGCACACTTATAGTATTAGTAGTAGTAGTAGTAGTTATCGTTACGGAATTGTAGTAGCAAATGGTGGTAGAAGCACAAGTCTTAGTGAAAGCAGTGTGATAGCAGCCATAGGCCAGCATCTCAGCAGGCCTCTCACGCTGCAGTGCTGCGACGACGACGACAACGACGTTTGGTCAAGAAACTAAGCTAGCAAGTACAACAGCAGCGTAGCGATGATTGTCGCGGTGTCGCACGCGTATCTTTGCTACTGGACGGAATGGCTGGTTTGCTGGCTCGCGGGCCGTACCGACCACTGGATGGACAAGACGGAGAAGGGAGCCGTGGAGGGAGGCAGAGTCGAAGGGTTGGTGGACGAGTTGGCTGATGGAGGAGGACGAGAGAAGCAAACAGCCGCCAAATAGAGGAACCCCGCTATGCGCAAGAAAGAACGGAGAGCCGGAGGAGTTCAGAATCGAGTCTGGGTAGAGACTGGTTAGGTAGTGGTTAGACACTGGTTAGTCACTGGTTAGGTTAGGTGCTGGCTAGAAACGACCGTCGTCGTCGGCGTCGTCGGCGGTACCACTGTTAAAGTGCCTGTCTACCGCCACCGCCCGGAGTTCTCCTCCCGGCCCGCCGCGACGATGTTTTGTAAAAACATCGCTTCAACAAGATCGCCGTCGTATTGTGGCACCAATCGCTTTCGCGATTCGTCGCTTAGATGGCGAAAAAGGGCGACCCTATGTTTATATATATATATATATATATATATATTTTTTTATCGAGAGAGAGAAGAGAGAAATATGGAGACAAAACTGTCCAGCTTATTCTATTCTCGGCTATCAGCGCCTGGCCGCGGTCGTTTAGCAAGCGACTTAGCCAGCGAGATACGTCCAGGCCAAATTGTTCACACCCAGCAGCATCAGCAGCAGCAACAGCAAACCAGAGCTTTTGCGCTGTGTTTAATCCACAATAACGCACCCAACGATAACGAACGTCACGACAACGCCGCCAGTCCCAGTTGATAATGGCGGGTGAACGGATAACACACACACACACACACAAATCACCACCCGAGCAAATCGGAAATTAAATTTCCATCGTCACTTCGAACTTGTGCGGTTGGTTGTACTATTGCGGTTGCTTCGACGACACAATGCCCGACAGTGAGTGCAGAGATCAATGCACAGCTGAATAGCCGCCCCCAGAGTACACCTCTCTGTCCTCTGTCAGTCAGAGGGTCAAGAGACTCGCCGACGCTCATTGTCGGCGACTCTCTGATCTCTCGCGCTCCGAGCTGAGCGCGAACAAATAGAGAATACATCAACAAAGGTGCTTTATACACATAGACATACAAATACACACACACACACACATATATATACAGGCACACACTTATATACATATACTGTTGTGATTAGCGCCTTTGTACTTGCAGGGTCGCTGGTTGTTTGCAATCATACACACCCATGTAATGAGAACACAAATCAATCATAAACAACTGTTATCTGCTAGTGGATAGTACAAATAGTGATGGTGCTTGAGTTAGGTCAATGCAACAGGTTTCGTTCCCTACAAAAAAGAAATGTCCAAGCAAATTGCGCATATCATGCAAAGATAACCAAAATATATTGTTAGGAACTGCATCGTAGTGTTTGGACGTAGATGCGCCTAGCCTTAATGCATATATACTTTAGTGGCGCCTAATACTATATCGTTTCGTTTATCATATCGTATCACCTTTATTGAAAAAGTGGTATTACAATAGAAGCAGAGTCGTTTCGAATCTGTGAACGACGTGCAATCCTCCAGGCAAATGAGTTGTTCACAACGTCCACACTCGTGGATAGAGGCGTAATCATAACAATCGCCTGTTCATGCAGATAAACGGATCGTACCCATGTTAGCCATGTTAGTCTGCATAGTGTTTTGTTTTGTTGCCCTGCTTCTGTCATCCGTCTAAGGGGAAAGCAAGACCGTCTACTTAGTTACAAGGTCCGAACATCACTTGTTCGAAAAAAAAACTATTTTGTTCTTTTCTGCAGTATCATTATGCGTGAAGTGATTCCTCACTAAAGATTACTTTTTTCATATAAAGTGTTTGTTCGCCATCAGGTTTGAGTGCAACCATCGTTGACCATATTTTATTAATTCGATTATACGCTTTATAAACATGTCTCTTAATTTATATAAGTCTCTACGATCCAACAGATTTATAAATGGTGCAGTAACATGTTTGCTGTAATAGATAATCGGAACGAATTTCATCCTAAATATGCTCATGGCCACTTTTAGGTAGAGATCGTTGAGTTTTCCTAGTATAATTGATACAGCTTAGATAGCGCCGATTTGCTTAAGGTTACAGTTTTGCAAAACTTTAAAAAACGGGTAAGTGTTTGCCCTGGTTCCTTTGATATTCCGATAAGAAGACAGCCGAGGCGTTACTGTTATTATTTAAGAAAAAAAATATTTAGGAGCTATAAATATTTTTCCTTGAATTTTTATTTAAGCTTGTGTGCTGCATGAGGTCCTCCGTCGGCACCTAATATTGCAATCACATCATAACCTATGTCAAAGTAATTGATAGGCAAGAGTACAAATAATTCTAGTTACGGCTCGTGCACCTTTATGCACATGAACAATAATTCTAATTGTTCATATGCAAAAAGGTGCACGAGCCGTCTTCACACTTCTCCTGTAGCTGGAGCGAATAATTTAATCTCAGGCGGAGACTCAAAGCAAGTCTCTACGAGTGCACGGGTCACTACATGTTAACGATACTTTCTGTAATTACTCACCGACTTCAGACTTAGGAGAACCATCGCGTCTTTATTACTAAGACCCAAAAAATAATTTCGTTCTCAATACCCTTTCCTTCAGTTGAAGACAATAGCAACGCGGCTGCTAAGACAGTAGACCTCTTCTATTTTCCTAGCTTCGTCTGTGTTGAAATTTTACGTAATCTAGGTAAACTGCGCATGGTACAGACATTCGGGATTAGTGACCACGTGTCCGACGCCAACAGTGCAGCCAACCGTGCGTCAATTAATCAACACAGCCGGCAAAGCATGGAACAACGTGACGAGGACAAGTTTGACATCGACAATGCAAGTGCAGAAAAACACTCGAAATGACATCAAAAGAGCAGTAACACAGCAGACTGCTCCGTGCGCGATAGTCAGCGTTGGAGGAAAGCAACAGCAAAACACTCTCACTGATGGCAATAGCAGAGCAAATTGAAGACGAGGCAAAACGACAAAGCAGCCAAAGACACACAGGAGATCGAAACACGCACTGGATCAAGTTAGAGCTACTTATACTCATAACAATCGCCTGTGCGTGCAGATAAATGGGCCGTACCCATGTTAGCCTTATTAGTCTGCATATATATAAACCAAGCGCTAGATAACAATTAGTGCAGCCCGTAATGTGTAACAGCCCCTAATATTCCTCGCCGACGTTAACTAGGCCGGTAAGAGAAATATGATCGTAGTTTAAAATGTGCAAAACACCAACAACAGCATCAGCAACGACAAAAGCTACGGCACCAGCAGCGCCATTCAATCAATCCTTGGGGTTTTCCGATGGATGCCGCTGGCGGCTGGCGCTACTATCTCATCTTATAAGCTACTTCCTGCTCAGCGACAACAACAGCTACAACCACAATAGCAATTTGACATCGTGTTCATCATCCTGCGTCTCATTCAACTGCAGCAAGAACATCAACCAGTCCAGACAATCAATTCAGAAGCAGCAACAACAAAAACCGCCACCGCCGTTTGCCGCAGCGACAGCAACAACGTCGCCAACAATAGCAGCAGCAGCAACAACAACAACAACAACAATATCAGATAAGCATTCAACTCGTACTAACCCACAGTAGCAGCCCCACACAAATGAAACGCAACTCCGTGTTAGACAATTACGTCTACGGTATTTCGACCGTAAGGTCATTACAGAGGACATTTATGACGATATATGGCCAAAATACGACGAAATTGTTTATAGTAATAATTGCACTATGTCTCCAATCATGAAAGTAAGATTTTTGAAAGAGGACATGCTGAATTGTGATGTGTTGATGAATCTGAGATGTGATATCGCTACCGATGACTGCAGACAACATGTCAACTATATATCAACATATAAAGTCAACAACATACGGTGATGTTACAAAAAAAAACGTCTCTCGGACCTCGCTTATTATACTATAGTAACCAACAGCAGAACCAGCTATCAGTTGCGCAAATTGTTTAAATACGTATTTTTCAATATCGGTGCCCTGGAAAACATTCGAGCTGCATCTGATGGATATGCAACAACGTTAAGTGCAACTCTGTAACTCACATGCATAAAAAGAAAAGCCGTCACAGAAAAGGATCTGCAAACCCTTCTCCACGAGGCCATCAGTTTCGCACGACTGGTCGCAACCTACACGACCACGCAAAATAACATTAAAAAAACGTCCTTACTTGCCCAATTAATCAGGTCTTTCGCGCGCCTTGCTCGCCTAGCGGGTATCATCCACGCAAAATAATTTACCATAAATTCCAAGCCCAGAAAAATACGGAGGCGTGAAAAATGAAAGAACCCGTCAAAGAGTGCCTTACAGATGAAGAGTTCGAAGCTCTTGTCACGAAAAATTGGCCGGAATGTTCCTTCGGAACGACAAAGCTCAAGAAAACAAACTTTCTTAGTGACCAAGCTTCAGCCCGGGTGGTCCTGCTCTCGCTTATGACGGAGAAGAACAGCCGGCTAGTGACGGGACTGGCTAATCAGTTCCCTGCGTGCCTGAATTCCCTGGTTCATCTTCGTCAAGATCGGCTCGTTTTACTACATAACCAAGACATCATAGCAGTGGAAGGTGCAGAAAAGGAGAAGGAAACTATAGCCTGACCTGCGCGTACACTACCTGCCCGAACGCTAAATGGAGGAAGAAGGGGCAAACCCACCGCTGCCTACTCCCAAAAGCATAGCCTACTCGCTCTGAAGAAGATCGCATCGGCTACGTTGGCTACTACATATACAGTGTATTAAGACATGCTGCGCAATTTTTTTGACTCCAGTCAAACAACTTTTCCTAAGATAACGCTCGACGTCTCATCACGGATCAGGGTAGCACAGCAGACCCTGTGCGGGGTAACGAGCATAAGCCGACGGCTACCTTCACCCGGGAAGCTGGAGCTACTCTCATGCTGTCCGAGATCTAAGCTCTAAACGGGGTCCAGGCGAAGAATCCAGGGGAAATAGTTTCTAAAATAAGTAAAACCACTCGTCAAGAAGTCGACCTCAAACCTGCGGCGAAGTTGGCCGAAAAAATAAAAGTCAAGGCCTCACTTACGGTAGTCGCCCACACCACATCTCACCGAACTAAGGCGCTAATTATCAGAGATCTCGACGAAAAGATAAACGTAGATGATTTACACGAGGCTTTAACACGAGATTTTACGATGAGGGAAGCCACTGTTCCTAACGCTTTTAAATTGACACAGAATTGTAGGACTTCTTCCTTTGTAGTGAAACTTTCATTAGAGTCTGCAGCGCTGCATCAGCGCCGTTAACACATCCAGGTCAGCTGTTCTCATTGCCGCCTGGACTAGCTAGTGAATGACTCTCAGTGCTCCAATTGTCTCAGGTTTAAGCATCAAACGCGACAAAGAGCCACAGAATACAGCCAGCCATTTTTGTTCATTCTGTATGTGGCCTGACTAGCAGATCTGTTACGTGATACCTAAGTGTCACACGTATAATAAACTGACGATTTTGTAATGCAGGCAAAATCCCAAGACTACCTGCAGTATTACCTCAACACACCAGCAACATTATAGGAAGAAAATAGACATCGCGAAAACGAACGTTCTCCGCTTTCGCAGAGGAGGGGCATACGCCGCGACAGGCCACTACGTTTAAATAAATAGACAGTTCGGGAGGACCACACGTTAAAATGTACAGTCAGTCAGGGAGTCATGATAACACCAAACCTCTACTTCAGTCAAAATATTGAGGAGATGCGACCCCAAGCTGATACAGAAGAAAACGAGCGGAAAGCAATAATTCACATCGACGAAAGGAACAGACCGCTCACAACTCAGAACATTTTTTTATTAACAGTAACAACAATTGCTCCATCACAGGTACCATTCACTTTGCGCCAAAATTGTACCAATTTTGAAAAGCGTGCGGTGAATTGCAGAAGTCATACGACATCACGTTTTGGGCCAATATTTAGAATTAAACGGTATAGTTAAGGTTTGGGGAATGGGCAGACAAAAGGCACATTAGAACATTAATGAACTAGAAACGTTTAAAATAAAAACATTAATTAACTGCTAACTGGTCAAAGTGAAATGAGTAAAAACGGTCCTATGGGACTACACCAACCAAACAAGCAGAAAATTGCCGAGACAAAGAGACAAAACAAGTAACATAATATGTGCATCTATATGTATATGTATACATATATGTATCTTCAATTTTAGAGTAAGATACCTAGTTGATCGCACATATATTCTATTACCCATACACCTTTTCCAACAACACTGAGTTATTGAAAAATAACTGACTTATTATTTAATATTTTTAAAAATCAAGAAGCCCGTAAAATATTTAGGGTTTATTTATTGAATATCAGAAGCTTACTAGCAAGTTTAGAGCTCTATCAGGTGCCAAAATACGATGCTCTTGTCCTCACGGAAATGTAGGTTTGCCAGGATCAGATGTGTGGCTTTAGCATCGACGGCTACTCCGGGTACTCCTCGCCCGAAAGTAAAAGCAGAACAGGCGGAGTGGCAATTTGTTATAATACCAAGTATAAAAGTACACAACTACAAGTAGTTATTGAAAATGCAGACATATGTATAATATCAATATTGGTAGAGAACGCACCTATTCAAATTATAGGTATTTACCGATCACCAAACAACACTTACTCTACACCAGAACACTTCATTCATGAACTACAGAACATATGCAAAGCTAGTGAATCACCGAACTCATCCTCACAGATGCAAGCACTAATGTCAGCAAGACAAGAGGAACTAGCCAAAATTGGATTAGCTGAAGATGGTTTCACACTCTTGAAGACAGGAGCAACAATAACTGCCAGTGAATACTTGACCATCATAGATCACATATTAGCTAGCATCAGAACAATTGACCTACAAGAAGTAGCCGCATAGTTCTCCTGAGGGATTTCAGACCACCATGCTGTAACCCTAACTAATGAGATGACATGAAAACACCACAGGATTTAGTGAAATCAGAAAATTTTAGTGGAGCAACACAAAAAACACTATACTGAAACCATGAATTACAAAATAAGTTCTTAAAAATATGAGAGAACGAGACAAATTAATGAAAATCTGGAAGGCTGAATCTAGCCTAACCAGACAACATAGACTGCTAATCAAATAAAATCACAGTCCAAAGAAAACTCAATTTCTTCTACACATCTAAATTTGCCGGCGACAAAGAGAAAAACTGGATGACAATGAATAAATACTTAAGGGGCGCTCGGCGTACTGACAGAGTCAATCCAACTAAACTAGAAATTTGTGCAAACTTAACAACACTGAAGGAACAAAGTACATTTTGTTAACATTAACTTTGCCATCGCTGGTAAAATGCTCAGTCTGTTGAGTAGATCGTCAGTAGATGACCGAACGTCGCAACCTATAAATATCGAGAATCCCATTCGGTCAATGACGTCGGTCAAAAAATAGGAAATATAAGACACAATTAGACAAGTTAGCAATGACAAATTACCTAGAGAAGGCAAAGTAAGCAACAAACAATATAATGAAGATTAACAGTAATATCTTCACTGAACGCTGGCAGAATCAATAATTACGCGCGGTCGCTTTCTCAGTACACTTAAACGATCAAAACTTGTATTCGTGCATAAACAGGGACATAAAGACAATATTACTAACTTAAGACTACTCTCACTCATCAGCAATGTAGGCAAACTGATCGTGATGCTAACTGTAAACCAGATAAAACGACACCTAGAATACGATAACATACTACACAGTAACCAGCTTGGATTTAGAAACGGTAAAAACACAGATTCGGCGTTGATAGCTCTGCTTGAAACACTGGCTCAGAAGATAGATAAGGGTAACAAACCAATACAAAAAATGCAACGCATGGGTATTACTGCAAAGGCGCTAACCGTAATAGAAACGTATCTAAATCATAGATAACAGACGTACTCGTTCAACAACTAGTTCTTCGAAGTTACCTTAAGACCTTTTGCCGTCCCGGAAGGAAGTGTGACGGGTCCTCTTCTAAACATCTTATATTGCAACGATTTCTGCCAAATACAAGACTGTTCTATCAAATACATGTACGCGGAGAACACAGCGCGTATCTATGCATAGAAGTTACTTCAGAATACGCAACACATAGCACGAAGCTTAAGTAGTATCGGGCGAGAATGAAACAAAACTAACTTGTAATATATCATATCTCGCGCGCCAATATATCACGCGCCAACAACACTCGCAATGGAGCTGTGTAGAGATCAACCATTAAGAGAAGAATTCGCACTGAACAAGCTACTCTTCAGTCCACAAGTGCTAGCTCGATGGCGTGGTGGGTGCATTCGCCTGCGCCTCGCCACCAAAGGAGACACATAGGTGCGCGGGTTTGAGCCTCACCGTTGCACATTTGTATTTATAGGGGTCCGTTTATGAAGCAATGCGAAAAGCAGACCCGTGGGCGTTAAATATTGGCTGAGTGTCAGCCCGAAAGGTATTAGATGCCTACAGGGACTTTCGAGAAACTAAGATTATGCAATTTCCTATTGACAGTTACCAGCTTTCGTCTCCCAGAGGTAAAGAATAGCGTCACAAAATATTTTTCTACCAACTTTGAACAAAAGAAAAATCCTGGCGACGAGCCAGACTTTAGACATCAGTCCCCTTTTTATAATTATATCACAGAAATCACAAAAAGTTTGACTTACCCGCCACGAGAGATAGAGGGGGAAGTAAATAGATCCAGTGCTTATGGTGGCTAGGTCCTAAGCTCTTTCTCATCAAGGGTGACCGTACTTTGCAAGGGGTCATATCGTCTCTATCGACGCTTATCTCTAAAAGACTTGACATAAACTCCAGGAAGACCAAAGTCATGAAATTTCGACGTGGAGGCCGATTGGCTGCCGAAGAGACGTTATACGTTGCTGCGGCTAACCGTTGGAATTTGTTAACTCTTTTCCGTATCTTGCCTTTTGGGGTAATTGCACGGGAACGACGTTCAGAGCGCATATAAACGAAACGGTACGGTTCTTGTCCCTCATTACGGGGCAGTAGGCAACTGTCCGTTTTCTCAGCAGTGAGGCTCTTCGTGCTTAAGATTGTTCCTAGGTTAATGCATAATCTTAACATGGTACGGAACTACCTCGCGGTGGCGAAAATCAACCTGATTGAAATGTGTTTTTCATTATATACGAGGCGAGTGCTCTGTTTGTCAATGTGAGCAAGGAGCCGCTTTGCGTATCTCATGTCGGGCTGATCACCAGCTACTAAAACAGTCTGACTAAGGCTGAACCTGCCACGTACAATACCTTACGAATGTTTAATTTTGGAGTGGGAAGCTAAAATCGAACAGGCAGACAGGACGTCGGGGGTTGGACGCATTCAATTCCTTGCGCCATTCGCAGCACTGGACCGAAAATCGTTGCACTACTTCTCTCGTCGGAAGCGTGAAGAAGATAGAGCTTCATGAAGAAACATTTTGAAATATATATTATACTCAATTTGAGTGAAATACACATAATTGTAATTCCTTGCGCCATTAGTCTGTTCCTGCATGTGACAATCCAGCCACGTATGCACTAGGTACATAGTGTATGATTGTCACTACCTGTTATGCTGAAATGCTGCCTTTCAAGAAGATTACGAGATGTGCTCTTGCCGGTTCTGTCTGCAGAGGCGCGTCAAGTACCATGTAGTGGAATGCGCAGCACTGGAGCATAAATTATTGCACTACTTGTCTCGCCGAAAGCATAAAAGAGATAAATGATTATGCAAACCGTATAATCATCCCACATAATGACAACACCGAAGGGCCTGCAACGTGACTCAAGAGAAGTGGTGCTGATGGCCAGACTTCTAACCAGCATAGATGCGTAAGGAAGTTCGCATGAATAATCGAACTGAACACAGGGAAAGATGGAAAGGTACCATCAGAAAAGTTAAAAGTAAGTGGATCAAGGCCGCCAATTGTTCAGCCGCAGTTTAACATTTATATTCTCTGAAAGCGCGTTGACTATTTAAAGGGTGAAGAGAAATGATCAATGCATACTAATGTTTAACACGAAAATCTGATCACAAGTGCATACAAATATGCACTTGTAATGTTAAAAAAGCATTTAAGTTGGGGAGTGCATATAGCTGTTGCTTTCAAGCTCAAGTTAAATCACTGCACCGCTATGGCTAACTGCAAAAGAAGTTATTTTCGATCTCAGACCCTTTCCTTCAGTTTAAATGAATAAAATCGCTGTTACTAAGACACCCGACGTATTTTATTGAAGCAGCTCCGTGTGTGCTGGCCCAGCTGTAACTGTTACACTATAACTGTTGCTAGTCAATGTGATTTAAGAGCTGTAGATTTTTTCCTTCAATTTTCTCTTTAAGCTCATGAGTTTTACGGGATCCGCCGTTGTACTCTAGCGGCGCCAAATATTGCAATCAGATCATAATTTGTGTCAAAACGATTTATAGACAAGAACAAAAGCGATTGATAGACACAACATGTTTAAGATACTTTCTTTTTCCACTGCAAGTACGGAAACCGTGCGGAACAATACGTTTGCATAATATATAATGCAAAGTACGTACGTTAAATGTAAGATATAAATCCACTGCTGAAGTTAAGCCATGCCACGGGCCTCTTTGCACTCTCTAAGCGCTTTTATATGTACGAGTCAGCCAGGACATGCAATGCGGCTAGTCTACATATTTTAAGCTATTATGTCAAAAAAATTTCCAATGGCTTATTCCTTCACTTATATTTTTCACTTGATTTGGAACTTTCGTTTGACCTTTAATGTCCACTTTGGCATGGTGAATAACCGAATCAAAATAGGGTGTACATATATGTATACGAGTTTAGTTTTTAGCAATCTGTGTTTCACAGTGCCATTTCATACAATTAACCGACTAAACCATTTGTGCTTATGTGTGAGTTCGTAACTTCCCGTACAAGAGTGAGCACTAAGTTAAAGATTCATCTCTTATGGATACCGGTCACTGTTTGGGGGCGTCGAGCATACGAGGGCATAGTGGATGAATATGAGAGACTTCTGACATCTGAATTTCGAATCAAAGCATTACTGAAATTAAAGTGAACCTCAATGAAAACTCGTTGCCGTTATGGAACGTATATATATATATATATATATATATATATATATATTTGGGCTTATGATTAGGTCTAAGGCAATCTTTAAGACGGATCTTGTAAGCGAAATGTTTTCTCGGTGCGCCGCAAATAATTATCGTTGAAGTTAAACAGTGAGTACGTGATTTTGTAGCATATGCATGAATGTCAAAAACATGTATTAATGCATATGCACTTCTATAAATATAAAACTACTCTACTATATATATATATATATATATATACATATAGGGCAGGAGCGAGCTGATAGGACAATACGAATTACATTGTGTAAGTTTTTGCACTGGTCTCAGTCGCTAATGATGACCTTGCATTCATTGTCGGTTTGTGTTTCCAATGCAATGCGCATCATAGTAGTGGTAATGGTGGTCGTGGTGGTTGTAGTGCTCAATCTGCACGCCCTGTCATGGAACGTTGCTCTGCGCATTCGGAAATGGGCGCCGGCGCCACGGGACACCTCAAGCCGCAATACGCCAAGCAGCATCGGCATCAACAACAACGGCAACAGCAGCAGCAGCAGCAGCAACCAGAGCCAGCAACTGGTGGAACGACTTTTGTGTGGAGATGGACGAAAATCGAGCCTGTCGATTGTCGCTGTTTGAGGACGCTTACGAGAACGAGCATGCAAGCGTCCATAGCTCTATACTGAGGAAAATACGAGACACGCGAGAAATGTCGTTTTCGTTGCGCTATGCCCTATGTATGTTGAGAGAAAGAGCGAGAAAGCAGCCAGACAGTTTTCATTTTCATATCGGGCAGTTGATGCTGATGACGACGACATCGCGCAACAACGACGGCAGCTTCAACAACGACGACATTGATATGATGATAACCGAAAAAAAAGAGAAGACCAGCGAATAACGATTAAAACACCTGTATGATAATAAGTGTTATGTTTATGCCCTGAGTGTGTGCGCGTGAATTGCCTGCATGTTGTATCTGTGTGTGTGTCTATATTTGCGTCAGTGTTTGATGTATATAAATGTGCGTAAATGTTGGCTAGAATCCTCTTGGTAAGCAAGCAAAAAACATCGGGCGGACTGACAACATCAACCACGATAACGACGACAACGACGGCGACGACGACGATGCTGAGCGTAGAATATTTAGCCTGAGAGGTGAGCTCTGGTAGCGTGAAACACGGACACCGCGAGCGAAATCGGGAAGGGAAAAGACTCTTTTTGTCCTCTGACCGTTTGTCCATCGCCGATTGGAGGGACTCATCGTCATCGTCGCCATCGCCCTGCTGATGTTGTCTGTGGTTGAATCCCGCCCGCCGCCTGCCGCTCAGCCACGACCGCTTATTAGCAGCCGCTAAACACTGTGGGAATAACGAACTTCGTCGTTACGATACTCCCGAGATTCGTGCGCCCCCGAGCTGCGAACGTTGCTTCTTCTGCTGCTGCGACCCAAAACTCACCCACCAACAATAGAGTACCAAACACCTGGAGGGAGAGGGACCTATACATATATATATATATATATATATAGAGAGAGAGAGAGAGAGAAAGAGCGCGAAATAGGGAGAAACATATAGGAAAATTGACAGAGCGTAGGGTATCGACGCTGGCTAGGCTGGAACCGTCATCCCGCCCTGCATACTATATGCCCTATATATGTATATGTGTGTGTACGTATATATATATATATATATATATATATATATATATATAGGGTGGGCGATTGCCCGCTGGGAGGGAACGAGTCCCTGCTTGGTCGTGTGGGCCTCAATGTGAGCTTTAGCTGGGTTCGCGTCCTCCCACCAGGTCGTCTCGCCTCCACGATTAGATCACCACCACCACCACCAACACCACCATCACCACTTCTTCAGTGCTCGATCGCCGCCGCTGGCACAGTCGTTTAGTCTCCGCAATCGAGTTCGTATTCCCGCGCGCAACGCCAACCGGTCATTCGGTTTATGCATGTGCAGATATATATATATATATATATATATATATATATATATATATATATATATTTATATACATAGGTTGATTTTATTATCATCAGAAATTGGTGCCATTGAGCTAGCAAAAGTGAAAGCTGCTTTAAATACGCATACGATGTCTTATTCACAACCTCATTAAATCCTAGTAGATACGTTTTAGTTCAAATTATATATATATATATATAAGGTTCATGTTTTCTATAATAGAAAATGTCTATGTTGCTAATGTGCCTAGCGAGCGTGTATGGGGGCTAACCCGTATCCGCTTCGTTTTGGCCATTTAAGAAGTGTGCCCCGAGAGGAGGCAGCGTTTCCACGTTACATGTCAAGATCCAGACGTTGTTTAAAGATGGACGTCTGGTCCGAGCGCCGGCAGTACCCAAGGTTTCAAATGCGAGAGAATGCACAGAATTTCTGGACATACTGGATTGATGAGCATTTTTGTTTTTAACTTGCTGGTCTCCGCAAGATGGGCTGCACAACCAGCCACGAATGCGCCGCCACCGACCATAGAAGGAAGTACGGAGTCGGTAACGGTTGCATACCAAATCAGCATTTTGCCTCGCTTGAGGAGTGTAAGTATCAGCCCGTCTGGAAACTTGTCCTCGTCCGCTCAGAGGCGTGGCTGTTTAAGAATGCTCTGCTGAAGGACTTAATAATAGCGGCATGTCTAGAGCGTCGTCCTGCCCTGATGATACACGATAGGCCGTGATGTCCCACTTTGTCGACGGGGTAAACACATTGACACCGATTGCTTCTAGTCGTAGGCCTACTGTACTGCTATGCGAATCGCCTCATTATCAAGAAGAATACCTATGAAGGTACTGGAAAGCGCGTAAAACCAGGCGCCTGAATTCTCGCTAGAAACGGCGTTTAGGCGAGCTTTGGTCGTGTCGTCGACAGTTTCATAAAAAACGTCGATGTACCTCATCGTGCAAAGGGGCATCCTAGTCGCGTTAGTATAGTATGTTGTTAGGCCTACCACTACATTGCGCCTTGCGGTTTCTCTTGCCGACTCCCGCAAATCTAGGAGAGGAATTGCCCTGTCTTCTGCAGTTAGTGCACACTATGACATGCCCGGCCAGTAAATACGGAATCCCGAAGCCTCATTGGCGACAGGTAGTAATGCTCCTTGCCGTGCGCTAGACGATAGAAATATGTTCAGCAGGGACTCGAGGGTAGGCAGTATCACTCGTTGAGGTTATCTTGCAGCCGGGCAGGAGGTCTGCTATGTCGAGCCCGGTGATGCATTTGCGTGCAATTTGCGACCGAAGGAGACACATAGATGCACCAGTTCGATTCCCACCGTTACACATTTTTATTTATGGGGTTCGTTTTACGAAGCAATAAGAAAGCAAATCCGTGGACGTTAAATGCTGTCTGAGAGTCTGCTCCTTTTTTTAAGAGCTATCGTATGTATATATATATATATATATATATATATATATATATATATATATATATATAATAGGTAGGCTAGGTATAACACTCTAAAACCTTCATGAATGTATATACATATATATATAGTGCCGGAAAGGTACTAAAAAGAGCATAGTGGGCAATATGACCTCACTCCCGGACCTTTCTTTACTTGAAATAAAAGCGTCGTCTATACTATATTATATTACTTTTAAACGCAATAATTTAGGACACTCCTTTTAGCCAGCCACGTGACGATGATACAAAAGTACTGTTCCAACTTAAAACAGTCCATAACTTTACCATGAGCTAACACTTTTTCCTGTTCCTAATTCCCATTGCTAAGTTGTCTCTAAGCGCAGTCTCTGGATTTAACAGGTTCTGTAGAGCAAAGCGTCGGAACCCATTTGGTATGTGTATGTAATATATGTATATATATATATATATGCCATCGATCTCTCGCGTCAGTCTTGCAAATTACACAAACCACGCTTACAAGTCAGTTTGTTTGCCCGCCAGTTCGGCTACAAGCCGAGCCCCAGGGAAGCATTCCACTTAGAAAGTTATATTTAGTCATAAACCTGACGTACAATTTTACGAGCAAAAGCCTGGAATCCGGTAATTTTGAGAACCCCTGGCCAGCGTCCAAATCTCAGGCGAGGACGTTACGTTCGTTCTGAATATACCCAGAATAATTAAGAGAAGAATCATTATTAGCGACGCAATTAACCATACATTTCCAAACCATAGATGCCAACGCATGCCGTCAACTTGAGAGCTTCAGAGCACAATATCATTATATATATATATATATATATATATATATATATATTTTTTTTTTTTTTTTGGCAGATTGTGAGTTTGTGGGCGTTTTTTTTTCAGGTGTGCCGATGGCGGCCCATTTATTCCAAGGGGTAGAAATTATCCAAAAAGACTGCTCTAAATGTTGCTTTTGTTGATCACATACAAGCCTAATGGATAAACTGTTATCTTGATATGCGGGGGGGGGGGGCTTCTTTTCAAACGCATCTATCATGCATTTCCTATTGTGCTCCTCCGTTTACCCTACATTTAGTTCTCTACTTTCATTCGAGTTGTGGAAACATTTGCCTGTTTGCTCGTTTGTCGTTGTATTCTGTTTTAACCGCTGCTAATGCTGGCAGCTGAGGTAGCTACATTAGACTTATTAAATGTTGGATATTTATTTTTCATGTTGTCTAAAGGACTTGATGCACGCATTTTACTTAAGTAGTACGATATAACGTACGTGCTCATAAAATTACAACTATCAATTTATCTACCAATCTTGGGGTGAATTTAACTGATCCATCATATTAAAACGTTTTTCAAACATTTGGAATGATGCCTATGATTGCAACTCGCAGTCTAAATATGTTTACAGTTTTGCCAGAACTTTAATTTGTTGAACAAAAGTTGTACAATATTTTTACGTACAAAAACGTTTTTTGTTTAAGAATATCGTACGACTTTTAGCGCATGTATACGAGCCGTATAACCGCTCATGATTACATATATATATATATATATATATATATATATATATATATAAATATATGCCGCTTCACCACCGCCGCCAATGAATCGAATCCACGATTTCTCATTGAGGTTGTTAGAGTCGGAGTCTCATCAGCAGGTCGCTCGTCTCCTGCTGTTAACTATGATGAAAATGTAATTAGAAGCGGTAAAACAAATCGACTCGCTAAGCGTCTCGGATGCAGTACGGATTTGTATCGCTTCGTGATGTAGTAGTAGTAGTGGTCGTTTGACTTTTGTCTTCTTTACACTCTGCTCGCGGCGTTTGTGTCGTTGTCGCAAAACAAGTGCTGATAAAACAGAGTACCCAATTGTTGTTTGGGTCGCAGCGCATTCACTATGCGGTGAGCATTTCGCATAGAGGCGCCACTTAGCGACCTGGAGGGATGGGATGGGAGGTGGTAGAAGATATGGGGACCGACGGAACGGGGAAGAAACAAGCGCGAAGATGATGGCGAAGAAATATGGCGGGGGTGCGCCGCCGCCGCCATCGCCGCTGTCCTGGTCTTGTCGCATCGAGACGCGCAAGACCGGCAAACGTCTTTTGACGAGAAAGGGTCAACAGGCATGGAGGAGGCACGAAGAGTCAGGTGGTTGGTGGAGGATCATCCATTGTTCGCGGTTCGTCAGCACTGAGGCCGTCAGCACTGAGGCCAGGCATTGTGATTCGAGGCAACTCCACGAAATCGGAGTACGTCGGTTGTGGGCGACGGTTCCACTACGACTCTGACAGTTACTACGGTTACTACTCTGCTGCTGCTGCTGCTGGTGCTGAAGCACCGCCTTCAGCAACAGCGTCTTCTGCTCCAAACGCCGTCGACGGGTAGCAGGACTTCGTGAAGCCGGCCGCCTCATCACACATCTCGGCCCGAACTGCGGCTCAAGCAAGAATGTAGCCCTCTTCCTCATCTTCTTCTTCTTCTTCTTCTTCTTCTTCGAGGAGAGAACGCTAGCGAAACATATAAAGAAACGCGCGCGCTCGAGTGAAAGCCAGATAGGGAGAGAGACGTGACGATGGCCACAGATACGGCGCAAACGATAGTTCGAGAAGTGCGAGAAGTGCTCGGACGATGAGACCCACCCGAACAAAGCAGCAGCAGCGGCAGCAGCAGCAGTTCGAGGTGTTCGCGAGAAGTCATCCCTCCCTCCCTTCCGCTTTGTTTTGTACTTCTTGAGACGGTCGCCATAGCGAGCCCGTAGCGCAAGTAGCCCATCGTAACTAGTAGCATCGAACCTCACTCGGTTTGTTTCGCTTGTCGTTTCGGTCGGTCGGGCGATCTTCGGGACGGGTCTTCTTCTGAGGCAGTATCGGCTGGCTGACTGGCTCGCGCAGCCACACAAGCCACGATAATCAATTTCACCAGCGCAATCGAGACAACAAGTTTAACAACACGGTTTGTCCTAGAAACAAGCAGGACCAGCGGCACGTTACGTGTACATATTCGCCTCCCCTCTCGTACAAAGTAATGCCTTTACCGAAAATGTTTTGAGCTCATGCGACGGGATACCGCGCCACTACCAACATTATAGGTCTAGTTATTGAAGTAAACGAACTCTCGATATATATATATATATATATATATATATATATATATGCTGCATTAACTCGTTCTACATAAGAGCGCACATAATGCTATCATGGATGCAACTTAAGAATTTACATGACTGGGATATTTGTGGAATTACTTCAGTGCTCAGTCTGCTATGCCTACTGGAGCTTAAGTGACGCGGAATGAAAGCTAATGTGTTTTTAATATACGAAGCCGCGGTTATTTCTAAACACGCGCTGAGTACTGTCAGAGAGAGTCGCATTGCTTTTCCGCCACGAGTGGCACGTTGAGCTCTACCTTCTTCGAGGAAGACCAGACTTCAACCAGTGTTGTGCAGGTGATATGATGTCTATTGCTGACTTCCGAGGTGATGCCTTCATGTTCTACGAACGTGTGAGGTCTGCACAAATGGATCTTCATTTGATTGAGTGAAACGCCCCGTTGATGGATTTATTTGAGTCCTGGTTGCTGTCGTTGTTTTTCATCGCTTTCCGCCATTAGTTAGTGATTTTGAACTGCCTTTCAACGATTGCAATTGTCGATCGCTGGCGCATTCTTTATAATGCATGCACGTAAGCGTGAGCACTTTTAGCGACGAATCAACGTGCAATTTGCAGGAGTACTTATCCTATTATTATTATTATTATTATTGTTTGACTTATGGAACTGGCTATCACGCTTAAGTTCGCAAGCTGCATAATGCCGGGTGTCGCTGGTGGAAAACATCCAGCACGTTTGTATGTCAAGTCAAGCGTAAGTTGAACATGTAGTTTGAAAACACCGGTCCTTCCCAAGACATAAATATATATATATATATATATATAAAGAGGAACAATACACTGGAACATAAAAGGCGAGCTTATCGGACCGCAAGCATCGCTAACCGACGTGCAGCAGGTTGTAATAATGACGTTACCGCCCAACTGCTGTTATGGTGATAGTGGTAGTGGTGGTGGCGGAGGTGATGAAGTGTCTTCGTTTTAATGTGTGTAACGTGTGTCGTATCAGTGTCGTCTGACTTTTCTTTTGAAGCTGACTCGAACGAGCATCAGACGCATTAAGTAGCCACATCAGCACCAGCACCGGCAGCGGCGATGCTGGCTGAGAGAACCGAGAGAGGTTGTCCTTTGAAGAGCGGACTTCGTACTGGCTGGCAGCGTTGCGCACCCCTATTCGGGGGGGGGGGGGCGGGGGCAGAGGTACGCGCACACATAGAAACGTGGTTTTTTTTTTGGTTTTGTTTTGGTGTCGCCGGCAACCTTCAACCTGTGGTGGACAAGACGACAGCCGTAATGTGTCACTGCCGTGGCTGCCTCTGCTACTGTTGTTGTTGTTGTTGCTGTTGTTATCACTACTAGATGCGATGACTATCTCGCCACCTCCTGTGACTTCTAACCCCACCTCCCACGCTCCCTCTTCCCCCCCCCCCCCCCATCATCCTCTGCCGATGTATTGTGTAGAGCATGTACAGAAGCTAGACGATCGGGCCGCAGCCCGTCGTCCCATTGCAAATGACAACGACGACGACAACGACAACCAAAGCACACGAGGACTTCGGCTGCGGCGGTGGCGGTGGCGGCAACGGCGGCGGCGACTGGCCCTCTGCTGCTGCTGCTGCCGAGGCGACGCTTATGTGTCCTATCCTGTCTTGTCCTCTTGACCTACGGCGGCCTAATCCTCCCTTCCTCCCTGGCTCGCTCGTGTCGACGAACGGCGGTTCTTAGCCTGCTGGACGATGACGATGAGTCGCCAACGAGGGTTCGGAGGCTTCGTTGACGTGTCAACTCTGTCCTCAGCCACCACCGCCAACGACGACAACAACAACAACAACAACGACAGTAACGAAAAACACGACGACGACGACGACGAACACGACAGCAGCGGGGCGGAGGTGTTTGCGCTGGATAGGCAGGCACTATATGCGGCGATGATCATTTGTTCTTCCACGAAGCGTCGTAACGCCGACAGACCAGCAGCAGCAGTAGCGGCAGCAGCAGGGGCAGCGACGACGACGACGACGATGACATTTATACTACGGCCACGGTGGGACTGGGTTATGAGTGTGAGGATCGACCTCAGAAGCCCACTTGACTGTATGCGCTCGAATTCGCTTCGCTACTTTCTATGTCAGCAGCAGCAGCAGCAAGAGACAGCCAAACTGCTAGTCTTCGAGCCTTAGAAGTTCCCTGCTCTCATCGTCGTCCGTCCCGGCGTCCGTACCCTCGTCTTCAATCTCGCCGCTCTCTGGCAAGACGGTGAGAGAAATTGCCGCCACCGCCGCGCCGATTCGACCGACGGTTTGGACGCTCACTTTCTTCAAGCATAAGTGTGTGTGTGTGTGAAAGCCCACGTAAAGCGGCAGTAATAGCGGCATCAGTTGAGCTTATAAACACCTCCCCCCTCCATACACATGCACGGGGGGTCGCGCATACGCCGTGCACACATATCCAAAAGCCGTGTTGACGAATTCCTCCCCGTCTCCAATGTTCAAGTACGTTTCTCCCTGTGACTTGTCGCTCTCGAAACCGATGAGCTAATTTAAACTTCTCGATATGTACATGTGTGCCACTGGAAAATAACACATACAAATTACACTTAGACAATATACGCTTGAAAGTAAACTTGTTTGTTTTATGTTTGGTACTTCTGTTTGGCATCTCTGGTACTGTTGCTATTGCTGCATTAAATGCATTTGAGGCTACGTTAAAATCGGTCCATATTGCACACAGTCTTATGGTGTCAAAACATGCGTATTTGTTCAAGAGTGAGGCAACGGAGGTTGAAACTTGTAAAATGAAGCCGGTAGCAATTGAAGTCACAGGGGAATCTAGCCAAGGAGGCGTGGACCGATTCATCGTGGTGCAGGGAAGCTGTACCAAAGACACGAGCCACCAAGGGCAAGCAGGCCAAAATTCCTGCCATGCAAATTAGTTTATTTAAAGCGCAATGAGGAACCGATACTCCAAACGCTCACAGAACCGCTAGCTCGATATCTCTTGGTTTTATATATACCACACGGCGGCCTGGTGTGGTATACATGTTCACTTTTAAGCCGCTACAGCAGACTATATATGCACTTTTACATTACTCATGATTTGTTTTACAACGGTAATAAAAGAATTAGCGAGTAGCCTTGCAACAGTGAGATCTTTGAGACTACAGGTCAGTCGAAAATGAGTGGCGATTGAACGAATATATTTAAATGACAAATACCCATCAAAGATGCAATAGTACAACAATTCGAGGGGTATTTACCATTGATTCGATTTGGCATTAGACATACGTGCAAGACCAGATGTATGGATACACATGCGCAATATAATACATTTTAGTAATTTCACTGTAATTTGTGAACAAGACATTTCTGCTTTGTTATTCCATTGGAGAAGTGATCCCTATTAACTATGGATAGAATTTTCACCCAATATAATACTCAAGTTCCGGCTCCGGCCTAACTAATGTCGGAAACAGGTATATAGTAAACCAGTAATAACAATAATTATAATCATCATCATCATCATCTAAATCATAAAACCAGCATGTGCTTATATTGCTACCAAAAGATAACACGTTGAGGAGAGCGGCAAGAATAGTAATTGATAAAATTATTACTACGCTGTTACACTGGTATGTATGTTATTTCTACGGGTAGTAACATTGCCGATGGCGAAAGCAATGCGGACAATGCCATCATCTTCGTATAATGACAACATTATGTCTCCTGTAACATATATATATATATATATATATATATATATATATGCTTGCATCGCGTCCTATGTGCTTCCAATGAGGCTTGAACAAGATGGCCGTCCGGTTGGTTCGCCGATCATCGGTAGATCTCTCGATAAGTTGCTGTGTTCGATCAGTCTATCTATCTATGTATCTGTCGATGTATCTCCCCTCTCTATTTCTATCTCTATATCTATTTATTTATCTTTTGGTTGTTGTTGTTGTTGTTGTTGTTGTCGCCGCTGTGGTCATCGAGGCACTGTGAAGCAGGTCTGCCGCTTAGTCGCGGCGGATGACGTCGTCGTAGCAGTTGTTGCTGTTGCTGCTTTTGTTGTTGTTGTTGTCGTCGGCGCCGCAGTTGTTGTTGTTGCTGCTGCTGCTATGATTATGCTGTTGTTGAGCAGCGTCGTCGTCGTTGTCGTTGTCGTCGTCGTCGTCTGCGTCGTGTGTGCATGTCATGTAGCATGAGCAGCGCCACCAGAGACGATCAGATTGTCGTGGTCGGTCGCGTGCTCAGCAGATTACGTGCGGCCACCACTGCCACCACCAGCACCATCAAGCACCCAACAACGAGGAGGAGAACCGAAGGAGATATTAGAAACGCCATCGAGCTATTGCGAGGCAGTCAGCGCGCGAGAAAGGGAATGCGAGTCATCCAACGAGAAGAAATGAGAAAGATGACAACGACCACGATAAACTCCCGGATGCGGCAGCAGCAGTAGCAGCGACTGCAGCAGTGGCAGCAACAACAACTATGGAAAAACAACAACAGCAGCAGCAGCAACAACAACAATAGCTGCTCAAATATTACCACTACCAGTCAGACACACCGACAAACAAACAGTCAGACAGACAAACAAGCAGGCAAACAAACAGACAAACACAAAGAGACAGACAGACAAACAGTCAGACAGACAGACAGACAAACAAACAATCAGACAAACAAATAAACAGTCAGACAAAGCGACAAACATACAAACAAGCAAACAGCCAGGCAAACAAAAACAAACAAACAAAGAGTCAAACAGACCGACAAACATACAGACCGACAAATAGACAAACAAACAGTCAGACAGACCGAAAAACAGACAGCCAGGCAAACACAAACAGACAAACAAACAGTCAGACAGACAGACAAACAAACAGTCAGACAAACAAATAAACAGTCAGACAAACCGACAAACAAGCAGACAGCCAGGCAAACAAACAGACAAACAAAAACAAGCAAACAAAGAGTCAGACGGACCGACAAATAGACAAACAAACAGTCAGACAGACCGACAAACAGACAAACAAACAGACAGCCAGGCAAACAAACAAATGGTCAGACAAACAGACAAAGAAACAAGCAGAGAAGCAAACAAACAGACAAACAAACCGAGAGACAGACAAACAGACACACACACAGTCAGTAAGTCAAGATGGCAGACAGTCAGTCCCGTGCTGCTGTGGTGTTTAGAGGTACGGCGACAGGCCGACCAAACAAATTCAACGCCATGATCGCAATGAGTAGTGGTGATGGTGTCATAGTAGTCGTGGTGACGGCGACGGTTTTCCTCCGTGTCGTCGAAGGAGCCATCGTGAACAACAACAACAGCGACAACAACAACAACAACAACGTCATACACGATCTTCTCATACAGCAGCAGCACAACACAGCGAACGAAGTGCGTCGCCCATGACGACGCCGACAACTGACAACCAACAGAGTGTTGCTGCTCGTTGCTGGCAAACTTCGCTACACCATAAAACAACAACAACGACGACAACAACGCGACGCATAATGTTAGCCAACCGCTCGTAGAGCATTGATGGCTGGACAGCCGCGGAGGCCTGTACCAGACGACGACATTCAGTAACGCGTTGGCAGTAGCCGGACGGGTCTAGGGGACTAGTGCGCTAGTCATGGTTGTCATCTGCCGGGGTGTCGCCGGTTCGATCCAACGTGTTGTCGGTCGAATTTTCTTTGAGCAATGCTCATTGAGAATAGATGATAAACCATACCGCTGCTGAGAGTCAGCGGCCATGCTGCCACAATGACTGTTGGGGAAACCCTAGATATTTTAACATGGGCGGCCCTCGGTGCATTGAAGGTATGCCTCAGATTAAGTGCCAAGCCCGTAAGGGACGGAGGATAGTCTAGAATTAGAAACAACCGTCTTGAAAAAAATGTTATTCTAGTAGCTGAACGGATGTGGTCACAGACGAGCCTTCCGCTCGCCCTTCCCGTTGTTTACCCGCTTGTCGAACATCGATCGGATCGATCTCGACTCACGAGTTGCTCTAGCAAGTTCCTCTTCTTCGAACCTCAACACTGTCTCTTCACGGCAGCATTTGGCAGAGCTTCAAGAATAAGCTTCAATCGTGCAGTTCAATAAAGACGAACACGAAGAAGAGAAAGATAAAAATATCTATCTAGTCCTACCTCAATAAAGAGTACATTACCTTATTTTATAATATGGAGTAGGGTAATGCTTTTCGGTAATAAATATTGCTGCGGTAATAGTTCATTTACTACTGGCATTTGATCATAGGTAGTTTGTCATAAACTCGAATGTATTTTACACGCTTTTTTAATTACACAACATGTCACAGCATAACTAAACTATTTAAACCTCTTTAAAAAGTCTGCTGCAATACAACTGCTTGCTAGACTGGCTTCTCCGGCAATAAACCTTTGACAGATGATTGTAATTGCATTCCTCTTAGTAACCGCACATGACCCATACCAAACACGCGTGTACACACAAACATATATACGTATATATAAATATTGCCGTTGTCCGGAATGTGTTACATGTTAGCTTCACGTAACGGCAGCTGTTACAAACTTCTTGTTATTTCCTTTGAAATATTTCCTTCAGGACAAGTTCGAATGCCCAACCCAAAAGGCATTACGGAACAATTCCAGATAACTCTCTCTTTTCTGTGTGTGAGTTTCTCTCTCCTTCATGTGCTGGGACGAAGAACGGGGTGTTCAACACGCGTTATCTGCCACAAATGGGTCGCCAATCTAACGATGCCACGAAACAAGAATTGGACGCGTTCTTCAGATAAGCTTCCCTGGTGTTTATCGCATATCGCACTTAGTATTGCAACGTTCATTGTAACACATTCATATATTTGGGTTTTCATGTTTAGCTAATAAATATGCTCTCGGTAAAGTTTGTTTCACGAGCGATGCTACCAACTTTCAGCACTGCTGAAATAACAAAATACGGTATGTGGTAATGACGCTAGCCATGCTTATCTGATCGGCCAATTTATATTCTAATATATATACTCGTGTATATATATATATAACATTCTGCTAAATGAAATTACCTAGCACCTAGTAATTCCGTAATGTTCAGCACAATAACCAAAAAGTGACGATATTAACAAAACACCTTACAGCACATCACACGAACACAGATAGATGTATGGAATATATATGTTTTAAATAGATGGTTGTGCTTTGCTGTGTGTGCCACTTGTAACGATATACTATCGTCGTGTTATTGCACTTATATATTATATAGTCCTGTCTAGGGGCCAAAAACGTGCAGCGCTAGTTAACCTAGTATCGGAGTATCTCTTTCCTGATGGTGTTGGCTAGGCTACAATACATTTTGCTTGCAATGTATAGTAACCTACGTGCCGACACGATCTGAAGCGGAGCTCGCCTTATCATACTAGGGGCGCACCGCGCTGCAGCTGCTATAGCCTACGATTTAAGACGTACGCGAGATTATATATATATATATATATATACATGAAGGTCAATATCATTGACGCTTCTGAGTAAAGAGCCGTTTCAGAGGTTGGGAATAATAGGTTCTCTGCTACTAGTTGTTATTCGTGTGTATGTATGGCTATGAACGGCCACGGTGTGGCTGAGCCTTGCACATCCGGGGTCCGTTCACAGAACAAGCAACTTTTACCTGGCCCTAGTTGAGTGTTTATCAAAAATCCTGCTGACACAAACAGCAAAAAAACAGTCTTGCAATTTACAATACGAAAGCAGCGACGACGACAAGGCTGGAGTAAGCGACCAACCAGCCCCTATTTTGCGCAAGCGCAGCATAGAAGAACGTTACGTGAACCGATGCCACGAATCGCCGGCCATCTTTTTACTTCGTTTTGACGTATATATATGTAAAACGTGTGATATATACATAATGTATTATACGGAAAATGATATGAGAAATAAATGATTAACATGTACATCAATATATATATATATATATATATATACATTCATAATTATATATATATATATATACACATTCATACTTTTATGCATATATTCAGGTAATGAAATAGGTGTGGTTACCGCAAGAGTAATCGTCAACAGTGACTCCGAGCACTAGCGGTGGTGCTGCAACCGCAAAAATACACCAACGAAACAGCACATGTTGTTTTGTGCTCGAGCATCTGGCTTGGGTACAAAACAACATGTGCTGACGTGGGCATCGTACTTTGCAAACCGTGGTCTAGCTGTATGGTACCAAGAGAAGCAGAAATATTAACGGCCCTGATCAAAGACGGTAGCTGTGAAAACTAGCACAAATTTAATTGTCAACTTCATCATTCCACTGAAACGGTGGATATTTATTTTAGTACCGAGCCGCCCAAACTCAAGGCGGATTTGCAGATAGCACACTATGGTGTAATTAAAGAGACCTTGAAGTCAATTGCTCTCGTATTACCGAACTGGAAGCTGCCAATAGAAATTGCCTGCAATTCTAGGCCGTAATCCGTCCCCTACGGGCTCGGAATCGCCGTGCGGCATATATTCAATACACCGAGGGTCGGACATGTTGAGATATCTAGGGTTTCCCAGACAGTAGCTTCAAGTGCCTACTCAAAACAGCTAAAATAAAACGATTAATTTGTTTTGCTTAAGGTATTCTTCTCAACCCGTCCTTCGGTTGAATGTCGACATCAACAGAACCGTACAACATGAACCTAGACAACGACAACACGTGTATTAAATATCCGATACTATCTTAAAGTAAAGTCTTCGGGCTGACCCTCAGCCAAGATTTAACATCCACGGAACTGTTTTTTCACACTGCTTTATAGACGGACCCCCATAAATACAAATGTGCAATGGTGGGCTCAAACCCGCGCCCCTATGTGTCTCCTCTGGTCGCGAGGCGCAGGCAGAATGTACCACGGCACCGGGCTCGACATCCGATACTTACTTGACATAAAACTTGCACTTGTCTAGAACTGTAAATGACCTCTGTAAGAGTTGCAAGTTGGCCACCATGTCGAAAACATTTCGGTCTAATCAGAACAACAAACAAAACCTCTGAGTCTGTTCAAATGCCCACAAATAAAAATAAATTAATAATTAGGCCAGCCCGGTGTGATTACCGGCTTATAAGAAAAGCTAAAAAGAAGAAGCTAAAAAGAGGTGGTGTCAAATATATATATATATATATATATATATATATATATATATATATATATTGCACATGCATAGCTTTGGCTTGACTTAGAGAACGCATGCATCCTTCCGGTTCGTTATAGCGGCCAGTGTAAAACAGCGTCCACTTTTAGGTACGGGCTGATGTTGCATATTCTCTCGGAACCGCGTTTCCGCTGATTGACGTCCGTAGCCCGCATCCGCGTGCAAACTCCACCCAGCACCATAATCATCAAGTGAACTCCTTTTGCACTTCAAACTCGCCAAAGTAGTGCAGCGTGATCATGTGCCCTGCCATTTGTTATTGTTGTCGGTGGTGTTGTAATTATCGGTGTTGTCGTTGTTGCTGTTGCTGCTGTTGTTTTTAGCATTTTGACGACTGTAGTCATTGGTACTCCGAGATACGTCTCCGTCGAGAACCTGTTCTCGGTAGAAAGACATGTTTCCATTACCATGGTCATCTTCACGAACACAGTGGCAGGCAACAGCGTACACATTTGTCGTATTCGCAATGACGGGGCGTTGCTCGTGCAAGCCGTATGCGTGTGTGGTACAACCGTATCTGCGTCTGCGTGATTTCATTGATATTCCGTCGAACTGGATCAATATCGACGGGACACTCACTGTCGCCGGTCTCGTCGGCGACACCACCACCGCCGCCGCCACCGCTGCAGACAGAGCCGCTGTAGTACTGGTAGTAAAAGTACCGTTTTTTCTGTAAGGCGGTGCAGACCCTTCCGCCTCGTGTGGGTCTCCCGCTGATCTCTGACGCTCGCGTAAACACAGCAACAACAACGTGCACAGACAGAATGAAGCATGTGAAAGCATTTATATATATATATATATATATATATATATATATATATATATATATATATATATATATATATACATGTATGTCACACATGTCGAGAGCAATGTATATATATATATATATACTGCTCCCGATTTTCCAAAGTTGTGGCCAACACAGTTGTTTGGTGGTTGAGGTTCTTCAACTTGTCTTCGTGCCCGGGACAGGTGGAGTATCAGGAGCGCAATAAAACCGACGTCTACCGCAAGCGGGCCACGGCCAATTATTTAATAAACGCCTTAATCTTGAACGGTTGTAAAATCATCTACACAACAGCCATGATGATAACAATAATGACAGTAATCTGCTTGTACGTTAGTAGAAAGTCGATGATCGCCAAACTACCCCATCTCGCGAATATTAAACCGCTATATATATATATATATATATATATATATATATATATATATATACACATATATATAATTCTATTATCAGTAGAATTCTGCTATAATCTATGCTGCATGCCAACGTACGCGTGTAAGTTGAAATTCCCTCTTACGGCGTTTTCCATTAGATCGACAGGTTGCCGCACTATGACATTAGCATCAGAGGCCATCAATTCTCGCAGGTCGGTAGTCACACACGTGGCCACGCGATACCTGTCTATTGGCTGCTTGAGATTCCGGCGATGCGGCCAGATCTTTCCCGCCGACGATCACTGCCGGTCCAACCCGCTAACTGGCGGTGAAAGTAGTCACATCGCATTGTAAATACCGAGGGTTCTTTATTGGACCACTACTGTACATCCAAACACCATCTCTGCTGTATATATATATATATATATATATATATATATATATATATATATATATATATATTGAAATAACTCCCCACTCGTTCGTTTTAGCTTTTTATCATACGCAAATGAACATATAAAACCTTCTTCTTATTGTCCCGTATATATACATATGCATACAGAATGTCTATAATAGTTTAAACGATGGATATAGAAAATTGTAGAGCTCGGTAATGCAAATATATTTTTTTAATAGAACATTGACTCGACAAAGTCTTGTTTTAGAGTGAGAGTGAAATTAATAAAATTTGTGACACTGGTGTTATTGCCCGACATAGGAGCAGCATGTGCGATTGCGAGAGCGCCAGTCCACCTACAGAGAAACTAACATACCGTCGTGTTCGTAACAAAATTCTTCTTCCTAAAGGACACACAATGTCGCCTAGAGGATGTGACATGGTCGTTTAAAAGATAATTCGCAAAAAAGGAAGTTTTATTTTTAGCTGTCAGTTCCTTAAAATCATAACCACGCCTAATAATCGCTTACAGCTCTTAAGACTAACATATCGAGGTAAATGCGCATTTTATGGCGACCCCTTTGTACCAAATCAATGACGATCCTACCTGTGCTTACGGAGTAACTAAGGTTTTCCGAAGGGTGTGTATCAATTGAGTGCATGCATAAATAACCTAGAGCGTTTATCTGATGGAGTAGTTTATTTATGCATGCATTTAACTTTGACACGCCCGCCATGGATCGAATCGACATAGATTTGGTACCAAAATAATCTTCATGGAATGCACAATAAAGTGTGAGCAACTAAATCGTTGGTTATGGTTTTGAGGTATTGAACGTGAAAGCTAAAATAGGATATTACTACTAGTGCAACTACCTTTTCTTTGCTGTATTAGAAGACCATTTGCCAGTAAATATATACAGGGCTACGAATCCAGAAGGTGCCTCTGAATATCCCCGGTCAATAATTAG
Organism: Dermanyssus gallinae; assembly: GCA_003439945.1. Lineage (NCBI taxonomy): Eukaryota > Metazoa > Arthropoda > Arachnida > Mesostigmata > Dermanyssidae > Dermanyssus > Dermanyssus gallinae. The sequence goes on along the minus strand of QVRM01001343.1, from coordinate 182,548 downwards.
GCCTATACATGACTATTCAGTTAAACTAGAAGTGGCAACTATTACATATATATATATATATATATATATATATATATATATATATATATATATATATATATATATATATTGATGCCCGCGCATATAAATGTCGAACAGAATACTTGTTATCGATATAAGAAACTAATCAGTAATTTAACTGTCCAAACGAAGACATTTCTGCTTCCCCATTATATTAGGAAAAGAGCGTATTCTAACAATCTGTACGATCCCTACATATATGACTAGATTTTTCATATATATATATATATATATATATATATATATATATATATATATATATATATATATATATATATATACATATATTTATATGTATATTTGAACTTTGTAATCGACAATTTTACAGATGGACCCGCTTTTGGATGGAAAAAAGATCTGCAACAGAACAGAGCAATAATTTGCAAAATAACTTGGCACGAATACCACCAATACCTCTGCTTAAAGGGAAAATGTTTCCAAATCAGCGAATGTGTTTGTAAATATTGTGGTGAAATTGAAATCGACCGATATCACGTTATGAAATGTATAGAACTGAACACCAGCTCATTAACAGGTGCTGTAATTGACGTACTTGAGCGGAATAGCCCGTAAATATTGTGAGAATCTACCAATAATGGTGAATAAACAAACATAAATATATATATATATATATATATATATATATATATATATATATTAAAGCTCTTGTCCATAAAGTGCCCAACAAGAAAATATCATAGATATCATATTTGCTATTTGACTCGCACGATAGCCAATAGAAGTCGTTTTCGTCGCCTTTGTCCAGCGAGCAAGCAGAGTCTGCTACCTCGTCAGAGAGAAGCTCCCTTAGCAACTCTGCTGAGAGGACAGTTGAGTTGACACTTTCCGGCCGGACAGGGCCGCGATAATAGCATATAATTGCTAGTGACAGCATTGCCTCCGTAGCAGATGCTGGTGAATATCCATTCGCACAGTAACACTAGTGGACAACGAGCGAAGTGACCAACGGCGTTGATGAACAAAGATTAAAAATGTAGCAAACAAAAATAGAACCCGAGAAATATGAATGCCGTCAGACCCTGTTGCTCACAGTACCCGAACCACGGGCGCGGATACAATTACGGAAAAACGGCAACTTCTAGGCAGGTGGTGGAAAGCAAATTCGCTTGTTCGAGGGGCGAATATGGGGGGTCTGTTAACGTCGATTGAAGATGACGACGAGCTGGTTGGCGTCGCCAGATACAAAACAATCGAATCGGTATTACATCAAGAGGAGGATGAGGAGTTTCGGCAGACCACGCATTGCATATCGGACAGGCCTGGTCGAAATGCAAGATCCACTAAACGACAACAGCAGAGGCCGCATCAGCCACTGCCAGCTCTAAGGTTAACTATAAGGTCGCTTTGGAGACGGGAAAAAAATTAATCATAAATAGCGTATGTTGCGTTTCTTTGGCGCAATCAGGTGTGTACGGCCTGCGTCGCCTCTAAACCCTTTGTTAGTTCTTCAAATTTTTTTGCATTGGTTCTCGACAACTTGAAGCACATAAATAAGGTCTAGTCAATTAGATAATCTATTAAATGTAATGTATATATATACATTAAATTTTATATATTTATATATATTTATTTATATATAAATTTTATATATATATATATATATATATATATATATATATATATATATATATATATATATATATATATACATACATATACATACATACATACACACACACAACGTCATAAGTATTGCAAAAAATATATACTCCAGGCCACACTGCAGATAAGCTAAACGACTTCATGTGCAATGATGCGCGAGCAATGTTCTGCTGAGCTAAATCCACATGCAGGTGAAGTCGGCCGGCTTTCCTCCGCATTTCTTCCGGTCCTGACTCGGAGGCCTTGCGACGGCCGAGCGCGCCTATGCGCGACAAAGAGTGCCGATCACGAGGTCACCGACTCACCGCGAGTTATAGCGATGGTGCTCAGTAGCAGAAACACAAGAGCAGGCTAGAGGGCTTGAAGTCGTCGAGCATTCGCTGAGCGGGTCACGAGCGTAGGTGTGTCCCGGCTTATCGTTCGCAAACCCTTCCCAATGAGCACACTGAAGTGCAACGCCTGAAGGTTGTTTCTCGTCCGACGCTGAACTCCTCGCCTTAACCGTCTGCTACAACTGAAGCGGAAGGAGGCTTTTGAAGCCCTTGGCGGCCAAACTTTCCCCGTCTAGGACAAGCTCATGAAGGCGGCGGCACCACAGTAGTGGTTTTGTAAAATGAACATGTGAAGCATTTTCATATATATATATATATATATATATGAACATCTAAAGTTCGTGGTCTACAAAAAATGTTTATATTAATTCTTTACGGACAAAATCGAAAAAACTTTTTTGTAGCCCCTATATATATATATATATATATATAAATGAATATAAACATGTAAAGCATGTTCATATATATATATATATATATATATATATATATATATTTATGCGTTTTTGTGGCTAGACACGTGCTCAAATCTAGATAACTAGGTACGCAAGTCGTGTGCATTGTTTGACCATTAACCCTCGCATCTTAGTACTTGTAGTAAAAACCTCATCATTTCCTTGATTAGAAGTGATGATGTATTTGAATGAACATAAACGCAAAGTCAGTACACAGGGTGGAGTGCCTCTTGGATAGTACAGGTAAATGCAAGAAAGTAAATGAGATTAGAGGAAGCATATAGATATATAAAGATACATTTATAAATATGAAACCTTCTCTTGAGAATCTAATTCAAAGTAGAATTATGTCCCCGTGTGAAAGGTACATCTTTAGTATATTTAACATGAAATTCTAACAAGTTCGGCGAAAAGCTTTTAAGTAAGTATTTGACCCTGCACATCTGATCGTTCAAAAAGCGTACCTTATCTTTTAAAAAATGTATTTGCTTTGATAGTACACCCTTTTCGCTATTTAGAGCTTTAATCAGGCTTTCATTGATACCTTTGTCGTATCGTATCTACCATTTCCTATATATTTGTATTGCTTAACTATTTAGAAACGCACACCAAATGTCATGCCATCGTCGTACTGTGACAACATTATCTAACCACTAGTTAAGGAGTTTTATAATGTCCTTGATGCATCAACGCCACTCTCTATTGTCTCTTTTGCTTTGCAGACACATGAATGCGTGATTTTTGAACGTCGTAACAGGCATTGTTCTAAACAAGGACAAGCGTTCACAATGGAGTCAGTCACCTTGTTGTAAAGATAGATTTATCAAACATGTATTGCTGTCTAGTAATGACAATCGCAGTAATGACTCGCCGCTCGATGTGATGTTTAAACATAACTGCCGGTACGACTGCGAATCGACTGAGATTTAAAAAGGATGCCTCGAGTTGATCGGGGTGAGACTGTTGCAATGCGTTCTCTTCCTATTCTTGCCAGATGTCAAAAAGACGATTGAATACGATTATGTATAAAAAACAACAACAACAACAACAACAACAATATTAAAAATAGCATATCACTTTCTCGAACGATTTCTAGGTCAAGAACGAAGAATAGCAACTTCTATGACTTACTCTCTTCGATTTCAACTATTTGAATAGTTATGCTGCCAGAAATAGCAATCATATTGTATGGATATCTGTTTAAAGCAAAAAAGGAATTCAGGGAATGTGTCGTTTTATTTTCGACTTCCCACTTGACCACACCGTAGTAGTCGTAGCGGGACTAGTGGCCTAGTCCTTTAGGGGAGGGGAGGAGTTGAGGTTATATTATATTCGCAGGGCAGGAGCGGAAGCTAGTCTCATGTAGGCCTCTTTTTCTCGACTATTAATTAACGGCGTCGTCGACTGCATATAAATATATATATATATATATATATATATACATACATCTGTTCATCTCCTGTATGCTCCTCCCTATCTCCCCGCTCTCTTCCACAACGCGTTCTACTGTTCTGTATTTCTCGTTTGTTGCCCCGTTGGCTACGGGATTGATATCGCCTGCATGTGAGTGTGATAACGGAGGGATGGAGGAAGGGAGGGAGGGTGGGTGGACTTTTCATTAGCTTCTTCACGCCTCACCCTCAACACGTCGTCTCTCCTCCGATATACATCTCTGGCTGTCCTACGCGCGCCTGCGCGGGCGCTCATGCGTACGAATCGAGTATGAAAAGCGCTCGCTGGTCAACCTTACAGGCCTGTCTTCGACCACTACCAGTGCCGTTTCTATTACTAAGCCACTACTACTACCACTACTACTACGACTACTATGGCTACTGTCTTGCGGCACCCCGTGTACCTTGTGAACCTGTAAAGCTTCATGTCTCCACGAACTATAGAAGCTTCGTAGGCAGTAGAATTACGATGCGCATGTTGATGTATATGAACATGTATATATATATATATATATATATATATATATATATATATATATATGGGGCGAGCCACAGACTACCAGCAGACTTGGAATGTTTGGCATGCGGCCAATATTGCGCTGACCTTGTTACTGTCTGTTTTTGTTTCGTGTTGTTGTTGTTGTTGTTGTTGTTGTCGCGGTTATAGTTGTTGTTGTTGATGATTTCACTGTCTTCGTCCCCTTGTCGTCATCATCGTTGTGGTTGCGTTCGTCGGGTTCGGTAGCGTTGACGCCGTTGCCGCCGCCGCCGTCAACATCGTGGTCGACGACGAAATCTTCGCAGGATAGGTAGGACCGAACGCGTCACTGGTCTGAAGTCCATCCAGTTCTTCTAGTTGAAGTTCAGTTAGGTTGAGGCAGGTCGGACAGCTCGATCGGCGCTTCTCGTCGTCGTCTTCTGCTGCTTCTTCTTCTTCTTCTGCAGCCGCTGAAGCGTCGGCCGCCGCTTCTGCTGCTGCTCGATCGATGTATCGTGTATGTGACCGACCGGACTGCTGCGTCCGACGAAGATCTTCGCTGTCAGGGCGCCGGGGGCGACCGACTTCGTCTTTGCCCTCGGAGCGGGCGGGCTAATTACAATTGGGAACGGCCTCTTACTGCGAACTCTGCGGTTGGCAGCCTTCTCCGCGTTGCGCTCTTCTTTTTCAATATATATATAATATATATATATAGATATTTATATTATAATTGTAATCTATATATATTATATATATATACATATATATTGCTATATATATATATATACACTATATATATATATATATATATACATTATATATAGAATAGATTATATATTGTATATTATATATATAATATATCTATACATCTATTGAAGTTATATATATATATAGAGATAGATAGATATATATAGTACATATATATAGATTATATATATATATTACATAATATGTATATATACATATATATATACATATACACACATGTAGAATTTGCCCGTCGTCACGTCGGTCGAAGGCAGGAAACAAAGACACAAACATAACAGTTAGCATGTGCGTACAGCAATTCCTCGTGTGGAATGCGTATTGGATATCAAAACCTAGTCCGCGTATGCGTGTATATATATATATATATATATATATACAGGGTCATTTCAGGGAGTATTGTACTTATTTCGAGGTTTATATATATCTCGGCAAGAAAAGAATTTTTCCCTATGGAGGGAAAACGCGGAAACGTCTTGTTTAGGAGTGAGGATGAAATTTATAAAAGTCGTTATTCTGCCTTTTTTCTCCTACATAGCGCAATCTACGTTTGCGGGAGAACCAGTTAACGCATGGGACCGATTACACCGGCGTGTTCGGAGGAAAATTCTGCACAACGGAAGACACTTCACTAGCTTGCGTAGGAAAAAGCGAATACACAGGTTGAGGAAAGTCATAGAAAGTTGTTGATTCTCCCGCAAACGTAGATTTCGCACTACTATGTAGGAGAAAAAAAGTTGTATAACTACTTTTATAAACTTCACTCTCTCTCCTAAACAAGACGTTTCCACGTCCTCCCTCCATAGGGAAAAATTATTTTCTTGCCGAGCTCTATCAAATCTCGAAAGAAGTACAATACTCCCTGAATGACCTTGTATATGTGTGAACGTCATCATATAACTTCTCATACTCAAACCTCTCAAAAAGTTTTAGAGTGAAAACCAACAATTGTCCCGTTTTTATTTTTTTATTTCGAGAGAATTTATACCTCCTGAGTAGAATTCCGCGTCCTCAGAATGAAAATAGGCGTTGACAGCAGGCTTAGCCTCTTCGTTGATGGAAAAAGCTTTCCATCGAAAAATTCTTCAAATTTCGGAAGCGGAAATAATCACAATTGGCAGGTTCGGAACATAGAGGGACTGTTCAATAAGTTCAAACCAGCCAGTTTTGCCGATGCTAGCCACGACTTCTAGCAGGGGAATTATCTTTGTGAAGCAGAACAACCCTATTTTGCAAAGCTGCAAAGTCTTGCATAATATGCTCATACGACCGTTTTATAAGCTCTCAAGGTAGTCGGCTAAATATTCTACACAAGTCCCAAAAAACGTATCTTTTATCTTTCCGGCTGATGCCGTTGTCCGCACTGTCTTCGGAGATCCTTCTTTTGCGAGTTGCTCCTTGGGTCTCGGGAGTGTAGTGATAGACCTAACTTTCAGCAACGGTCACGTATCTGCGGCAAAAATCGGACAGATTCCTCGGCATCTAAAGAAAATTTCGCTGAGACACGCAAACACGCTTGTCTTTCTGCCTTTTATTGGACAGATGTGGCATTCATTTTCTGTTCCGAGCTTTTTTTCTTTATGTTATCGTGCAGAATGGAATACACAATACCCAATTTAATCCCTAAGGCCTCCACGATCTCCCTAATGTTCATTCGTTTAGGCGTTTGTGAAAGTCCTAAACGTGGTTTATCCTTGGTGCGCCTGCAGCCTCTTTTGTATTCATTAATCCAGTTGAAAACAGTGGCAAAACATGGTGCAAATTTCTCGTGAACATCGCCTCACTTAGTTTTCACTTGGGTCGCATTCCAACCTTTGAAAGAAAAATACTTGATCACCCCTTTATTTTTTTTTCATCACGCTGATATGTTGCACGGGGCATTCGGTCAAACAAACTTGTAAAGCGAATCACCATCATATTTTGACTGCTAGAAGTCAAAGACTTTCCCTTTCTAAGAGCAGTGAGACCGTGCCAAAATTCGAATTTTAAGTAGTTCGTTCTAAGAACTTTTAAACTACCCAGTTTACAGGATACGATCAAGTGTACGTTAGGATAAGAATCTCAAGGAATAAATACTTCGCATATTCACACATTGCCTTTTTGTTACTTCATACTTTTATCACAACGTGCTTTCAAGGTACACACACTAAATGCTGGCGTTATCGATATGTATGTATGTATATATATATATATATATATATAGCATGGGCGACGCAGCCCGGCTCCTGCTGGGCATGAAATTATATATATAGTGTGTATGTCTGTACAGTACTGCAGGCGTGCATTTATAGGTATAGGACCTCATCTATGGCAGTCTAAGCATGGCATTGATCGTCCAGAATAGGTCTTCATGCACCGTACATGAAGGCCTGTTGCGGGACTTCTAAGCTGTGCAAAACTATCCACGAGGAGATTTTCCCATTATAATTATCAAAATCTTCGGCGCAATAATTTATCACCATTATCAACTAGATCAAGCAATTGTGTCGATGCGCTTACACATCCGCTTCGGGCCGACAGCGCTGACGTTCCGTTTAGCTTATCGCAGATCAGTGTTCAGATCGAATAGAACTCTGTTTTGGTGTTCACGTGTGTGTGTGTGTTTTGCACTAGACGGATCTAACGGAGCAGGAAGAACTCGCTCAGACCATGAAAACGAAAATTCAAAACGTACACTAATAAACAAGACTAGACATCTATTGTACACGATACGAAACAGTCGTAACGCGTTCAACATTTTGCTTATAGCGACCGAAATGTAGAAGTATAGATTTCTATAAACATGCATATATAGGCAGTTTTACACGAAGCTCCACGTTGCTGTGTTGAACTTTCGTCATTGAGCTTCCTCTAGTTTTCAAAAGTAGTTTTTGTGGATTATGTTTTTTCTCTATGTAACGTCATATCAAGCCACGTTAAACGTTAAGGTAATGACAAATTCGTTCGTTTGTATAGTTCGAAAGCCAGGGGGAGCTCCATTGCAAAAAGTATATATTTACCAAGCAAGGTGGCTTAGTGGCGAAGCCATTGCCTTGCACTTAGGAGCCCGAGGATTCAAGACCTAAACCTGTCTTTCTTGAATTGGTTTTCACGGTTTTCAATTTAGACTCTACGGTGAATTCCGGAGTGGACTACACTCGGCCATAATCGAACAAAAAACGGGAGCACAGACAGATGTCTCAATAAAAAGAGACAATGCATTACCATTTACTCCACATTAGATATATAGAAAAAGGGGAAATAGAGAAATATAAAGAAAGAAACAGATGGGTGTGTTACCATTCGCATTGGTATTGTTGCTGTTGTTGTGGATCTGGTTATTGCTGCTGCTGTAAATGTTGGCGTTCATTTCATCATTTACCACTGAAGCAGGATGGCCTGGATATATCAGACGTGTATATATATATATATATATATATATATATATATATATATATATATATATATATATATATATATAGATGTACAGGATGTCATTCAGCCGTGACAGGTTGTCGCTATTAAGCTGCCTGCGCTACTCGGCAAGAGGAGCGGCCCGATCTGCGCAGCCCGATATCCACCCGATATCGCCGACCGGACCGGGAGTTTCAGTTCAGCTCACTCCAAATCTACTGTATTATCTCAAGCGAATCATAATAAAATCATTAATGCCGCATTGACACAACAATACCAGCTAGCGACCAGCGCGACCAATTGCCTGTCATTGAACATCGCTGCTAGTTGTCGTAGTAATAGTAATGAGAATACTAATAATAATGATATTAATAGTAACAATACAAATAACAATAATACTAATAATAATGGCGTCATGTCACCAGCGGTAGTAATGGTAGTAGTTGTAATTGTAGGTACTACAAAATAACAACAACAGCAGCAGTGACACACAGGGCCTGTGAAAGCAGCATCAAGCCTTGTGTTGTTATTGTTGTTCCTCCCTCTCCTCATTCTTCTATTAGTTCTAATAATGAGGTACTGCTGCACTGCGTCGCTGTTATTCGTACTGTTGTCGCTTCGGGCTCGGCAGGCCGAATCTATCTAGCCAGGCACGAGTGAGCCACACAGCACAGTATCCGTTTTCTAATCATCCTATATAGACACCTGATACATAGCAGCATTAATTCCACTTAGATAGACAGCTAAATACGCATATATATATATATATATATATATATATATATATATATAAACTGTACGTTTAGGTTAATTATCGCCAGGACAACGAAAACCATAACAATAGGAAACACAAGCGGTAGGCGGAGGACGCAGGTACACGTGTAAATCGGTGTTGTCGTTGTTTTGAACGAAGAATATTACGCAGACGACTGTTGACCTATTGGAGGCCGTCCAGTGCTCGAAAGGGCCTTTCCGAGCAGGAACATATATACATACAACGTGTATAAACGATATAATATAAACATATGCAACGTTGTAAAAACAATACGACATACGATTTGTATGATGTCTAGTGACGCGCGAGTGTTTTCGCCTATAGAATGTTATCATTGAAAGGATCAAAAGTATGCCACTATGATTTATGAGTAGAGCTCATGCTTGCGCGGAGAAACGAAAGTCGACAAGCGTCAGCCAAGGCGCGACACACAATTGAAAAAAGAATGACAATTAGTACGAGATCAACGCGACAACAGTTAAAGTATTGAAGAAATTTGTAAAACAGAAATTAACGACAAACATCGACGTCGTAAACAAAGGGACACTTACTTTCCGTCCGTTAAAGTGAGCAAAACGGGACGAAAACCCGCAATGTACCAGGACGCCGCCTTAGATTGCAGCGGCTGGCTGCAATGGAAAGTTCGCAAATGGTGCGCAAATGGCCTTACCAGTATTTTGCCACCCGTGCGGCAAGTGCAAAGCAATGCTATGTTAGAAAAAAACAGGCTACCGGAAGAGACAAGTGCGTCAGATGAGGCGATTGCGACCACATAGCCAGGAATTGCGTACAGAGGGGCGCCAAAATGCTCTATATTATGGCGGGGCGACGCGGACAGCTAACTCAATAGCTGTTGTTGATATGGGGAAGGAATAAAGAAGTTCCGACAGAATAGAAGTGATTTAAATAGAGGCTATTTAGTAAGCAGAGCGCAGTTTTAGAAACAGGAGCCGGAGGTGGCGCACATTTAGAACGACTTAAACTCAATCAAATAGAGAAATCAACGAGCCAATGAACACAGCTACCTTACCATAGACGTCAAAATGCTGACATGAGTAAGGAGCATACGGTCAACGGGGCGGATCGGAGGCATACCTGGTTGAAGGTAAACAACGGTACCGTTCTACACAGTTGTTACACTTTTTCAGATAAGGAATAAGCATTTCTGCAGTCTCTTGTAGGAATTGGAACATACAACAAATAACATACGAGCGCGTCGTCGATGCATTCAAACGCTGAAGGTCTTAAATTCAGGGAGCTAAAACTGCAACAGACGGGGCAGGCAACTATTTAACTGGGCTCGCCAATTAAACATAGCAGTGTGACTAGCGCACACACCCCGACGCTCGACCGGAAAGGAGAACATAAACGTACTTTCAAGGCGGGGCGTGAGGAGTTAAAATCTCTCATTTGTAGTGCATAGTCAGTCAAAAAAAGAGCGCAAAGGTTCCCTGACCGGAAATTCGGTACAAATGCAACGAGGGCACCCCTGCAGTCGAGACGAATCCAGTCCGGATTTAAACGAATGCCTGCAACAATGCGGGAATACAACTTCCGAGAAACACCACGTGCAGACAATGTGCTCCCATGTACTGAAGTCATGTGGGCTCAAGACATCCAGGACTCTCAGGACAACCTTTGGAAGCATATAATGAAGATAGAAAGCGGCTTTGATGGTTAGTTAGAGAGGGCAGCTAGCGCTATTGGAGAGGAATATGCAAGGACGTTGAGGTAAGCCCTAATGAGTAAACCGTATTGCAACAAACAATACGCAAACAAAGGGCAAGTTAGCTCAAAAATAATTTAAAGATATCGGAAGAAATTGTGGCTTGTTCTAGAAACGCCCTATTAACAGATTGTCCGCCACTCTAGCAGAAACAGCGGCTCTAAATTCTTCACAGGGCACTTTTCCGCGATCTGGAAAATGGCTTTCCTTCATAAGCCACGGCAACCATCAAAAATCCTCTATCATACTGTCTGCCTGTGAGGCATACAGAGTATTCGGGACAATGATAGCAGACCGCTTAAGACAGGAATTATGAGAAGAAGCGCTAGCCGCAAAAATGTATCGCTTTACTTGCGATAAATCATGTGCGACTACCTAAGCGACCGGATCCTAAAATGGGAAACGAAACGCAGTCATATGATGGCAGGCGCCCGCAGGGAGGTGTGGGACCGATTCCTATGAAGCATCGTGTGTAACGGCAAGTTTCCAATTGTAAAAGGCCTACCTGCAGGGGTAACAACCGCAGCATGGGTGCACAACGTGTTTGTGTTTGTAATAACGGGCATGGATGAGAAGAAGCGCAAGGGCACCGCTAGCGAAGCCATGGGCACAGTGGTCAAGTGGATGCAGGAGCACGACCTGAGTCTAGGACAGCAAAGGACAAATATGATACTTCTTGTAAGAAGGTTAAAAGAGTGCACATCACCTTAATTGAGGTATCTAGGGGTGGTCCTACAACTAAGAAGATTTGCTAGCGTTATACGTTTTACTCGTGTGGGGAAGGGCGGCTCTCGATCGGAATATACGAGGCCATGGAACAATGAGACAACAAGATGAGGTGAGATGAACTACTACCTTATTTAACTGCCCAGCGGGCACTTCCAGCAATACCTCTATCGGCAGAGCAACCTCACTGAGATCTTTGATACGAGCTGACGAGGCAGCGGACACGGCTGAACATACGGAATTTAAGAACAAGTATTTCGAGATAAAGCAAAAGCAGCCCGAGTTACGAAGCAAGGGAAAGGGAGAGAGGGGAGGGGTGAGCTGACGTCAGACAATCTAATGAAGACGATGAATGAAGAATTGTCAAGGACAACTGGCTTAGTGTAAGCCACTGCGTAAGTGAGGTTCTGCAAGAGAAGGAAGGCGTGGAGCGCTACTAGTCATTTCGCGCGTGGCAGAGCGGCTGCCGCAGACTATCGGCTCACCTCGGCATGCGCTGGCATGTGGTTATCTTTACTGAGGGCATTTTTGGGTTATAAAATCAAGGAAGAAGCTCCTTAATTGGTACATTAAGGTACATGTGCCACTTTCCAGTGTAAACTCTGACTCCACACGAACGCGAACAATGTAGGTCGCGATAGGCGCAAATGCATTTTGCCCTTCAAAGCATCAACGTTTCTACTATCACCGTCTGCATTGCCGCCAGCAGTATATCGCATTATCATGCGATAGCCTTGTTTTTGTTAGGTAGTTGTTAAACTATTTCTTCCTCACATCCCCTCTGTCTCTCGTTCGCCTGCGCTTTTCTTTCTCTGTCGCCCATGACTGTCTGTGTGAGTTCTATTTCAGTCAGAGCTCTAGCTAAACGGCCGTGGGGCACTGAATCCCGCGGAACCTGCACCGATCATAGCAGTGGCGAACGACATAGCTTACGGCGACCGCTCCCAGGGAGCGCCACCATCGCAGCCGTGGCTTCAGCGGCCGCAGCGGCGACGGTAGCAGCGGCAGCAGCAGCAGCCGCAACTGCCGAGACCGGAGCCAGGGCTGCAGCGGCAGCCGCAACTACCGACAAACTCTTGGGACAGGCAGGCTCTTCCCTCTCCCAATTCACTCTCTCGCTCGTGACCTGACTATACCTTCTCTCTCGCTCTCTCTCTCTCTGTATGTTATATATTTAGCGGTTTTTCCCTGAGTTGCCGGTGCGCTTGTCGATCAGTGATGGCAGGCAATGCACATCTTTAGCTGATGGCCGCTGCACTTACCATCTAATCAATCACCGGATTATGATGATGATGATGATAATTATTATTATGATAATTTGATGATTTAACAGTAGTATTTGTATTAATAAAATGATTGCTGTTGTCGTCGTCGTTAATGGCTGGCCTGTGACTTGATCATGGCTGTTCAAGTAGGCGTTTGTATGATGAGCACGAGAAGACGGCAGTCAAGCGGAATTATCAGGGCCTTCAGGGGGCTGCCTCGTTTGCTAAAGAAATGGTCGTTTGATTACGGGAAAATGAATGTCGTCTTAAAAAGTCTCTGGTTGACATCTCGATCGATGCCTCCTACAACGAAGCAGAGGTACACAATTCGAATAGTGATAATAATGCTGAAAGCAACGTCGGCACATAGAGGACTGCGCTCCACTCTCACCAAACAACAGCAAAAACAACGCTATTATCATTGCCATCCGCATTGAGTTGTGTGATGACGAGAGATTCGTCGCCATATTCTACGCATGCATTATTATTTCCTTCCGCCACCCCCACGCTTAATTTTCTGTATATATATATATATATATATATATATATATGCATGCAAATTTTATGTATGTATATATTGCAGAGCTTGCTCAAGATGATGAACAACGAGTTGGAATAGATGCTAAATAAATAGTCACAGTGTACAGTACTGTGTAGACTGTCCTACACAAGAAGATGAAATACAAATTAAAAGCGAATACATTCATATGTATATATTCGCGTTATGACGACAACAAAATATACAAAGGCTTTCGAAATGAACTAACGAATAGTACATATATACTTTTTATAGAAGAGTGTATTTGTCATTTGTAATGTACACAGCTGACGGCAGATTATTAAGTCTCTGAGACTTATCATCAATATTATTAGTTTTAGTCACATTGTTTATAGTCGTTTTTTTGTGTACAACATATTTGACCCCTCCCCTTTTGATCATATCTACTTGTATAGTTATATAGCTGCTAATTTCGTCAGCTGTTCATTAATCATATGTTTGTAGAACTAATGAGCTTAAAAGTGTGTAGAGGCAGCGGGATCTGGGTTCTGTCTGATTCCTGATTAGCCTATACTTGTTCCGTCTTTAGATGTTTGACGGGATACGCTAGGGTCTGCAATTGTGTCTTCGGTCTTTGGTCAAATAAGGCAGTGATTGAGATCCAAGTGAGACATTAACTGAAGCCCACGATTTAAAATAACCACCCGTTAAGGTAAGTGGGTGGCTTTTACAATTCTAGCCGTATTTTGTAGTACTACTATATATATATATATATATATATATATATATGTGTGCACATTTACTCAATAATTTGCCAAGCACTATTCTAAGCAGTGTATTTTGCTAAGTGATCAATGCTGTGTTTATACTGACTTCGACACTGGCGATTTCAAATAACCACAGGTTAAGATAACTGGGTGGCTTTTACAGGTCTAGGTGTATTTTGTATATATATATATATATATATATATATATATATATATATATATAATTTGCCAAGTACTGTTCTAAGCAGTGTATTTTGCGTGATCGTTGTGTTTATATTGACTTTAACACTGGCGTCATAAACCAGTGATCTCCCGCCAAAAATGTTCATCACCAAAGACAATTGATAAACCTCGGTCTACAATGGCTCTCATCCAGCTCTGAACATATGCTTTGCAAGGCACGGCAGCCCCCTTGAACTAGACAACCCCAACTACCTAAAATTGCGCAAGCGGTCATGGTTCTCGTTTTGGTGTCGTTGCTCCAATCTAGTGCCAATCGTTTCTGTGTTGTTTATGGCGTGGGTATGGACGCGTGTAGTCATGAAGACTTTGGCGATCGTATATTTGGGTACATGTCACCGGCACATGCCACAGCGGCGACAGTGCAATTACTGGAGTAGTTAGCATCGGTTATGCATTGGTCCGCGCTTCACGCTAAATGTATGGCGGTGTCGATGGCCATGTTTACCAATTCCTAGAGCTCTGAGGAGAATTTGCAATGGTTTTGCCACTTAACCGTTTTCCTCAAGTAAAAATAAGTCAATTAATAAAATAAAATGTACTTAACGATGTTGTCCTTCTAGGGCGTGCACGAAGTTAGTCGTATAGGTACTTCATTTTAATTGCACGTTCCGATCGGAACCACCTTACTTACAGGCGGTGAAGCGAACGTCCCCTACGGCGGCGTGGACTATACACAGATTATTAGAAAAACTTCTGTCTTGCTATGGCTCCTCAGGACCTGCCGCAACGTTTACAACGACATTTATTGTAAACACGGTGTTAGTATAATAAGTACAAATATATTTTAAAGTTAAAATCCGAACTTGCGTAACAGTTTGTCATACATATTTTTGTTAAATTGAGCATGTTAGCGACCATCGTAGTAGTAGCAGCAGCAGTAAAAGTAGTAGTAGTTGATGTTGCTATAAATGATATCTTTGTTTAAGATAAAAGTTATTCAATAAAGATTTATTAGTATTATTATAATTATTAGTAAAATGTACAGATATAATCGTTCGTAATTATATACGATTTTATAACATTTACAATATTGTTTGTATTTTAATTTTAAAGCGCTTATTATTAACTAATTAATAATAATAATAATAATAATAATAATAATAATAATAATAATAATAATAATAATAATAATAATAATAATAATAATAATAATAATAATAATAATAATAATAATAATAATAATAATAATAATAATAATAAATGTTATGACTGCCATTATTATGGTATTACAATCGCTAGTCATTCATGGTGAATCGTACGACACTGCGGTTTTCGACGTTGTCACTGTTGTTGCTGCTGCAATTATGGACCACATTGTTTGTAATTCTTCTTCGACTTTTCGTCGTCGTCGTCGTTTGTGTTTTTGTTATTGTTGTTGTTGTTGTTGTGGCGGTGGCTGCTTCTGTTGTTACTGGTACAACATCCGCTCCCGCCGTTCGTTGTTGCATGATTGTAGTGATTAACGTTGTTGTTGTTGGCGTCGTCTTCAGCAGCATCATCATCATCATCATGGGCGTTTGAACCGGGATGCGCGTTCCTCGGTCGTACTAGAAACCGCCTGCATCGATCAATCGACCAATCAATCAGTCAATATATCAATGTGTACATCCATCCAGCACGTGTGCCAATTCATCCCTCCATTACCCCCATCATCCATGTTCGTTTTGTCTGTGAATTTAGCCAGTCAGCCAGCCAGCTATTCAGTCAGCATGTATGCAGGCAGAAAGGCAGGCTCGAGTGCCTGCAGAATAGTGATATTGTGCTCGCCGCTGCTCTGGCTGTGTCTGCATTGCTGCTGTTGCTACAAGAACTACAGCGATTACAACAACAACAACAACAACAACAACAACAACAACAGCAACAACAACAACAACAACTACTACTACTACCACTACTACTACCACTACTACCACAGCTCCTAGTTCGGCCGCCCTTGCTGTAGCCGCCGCCACCACCACTACCACCACCACAGCCGCCCTTGTTGTAGTTGTCGCCGTCCCCGGCGCCGCCGCCGGCGAGCGATCGAACCAACGAAGCAACGACGACGAAAAAAAGAAAAAGAAGAAACTACCACCGACAAAGCGACAGACAGACAGACATACAGACAGAAAGAGACACGGCCAAACCGAGCCTCGCGGCTTCAACGTTGACTGTGCCCCCTGTTCGCTCTATGAGTGTCTCTCTCTCTCGCTCGCTTTCGCTCGCTCGCTCTCTCTCGGGGCCCAATCATGTTCAATAATGTGGCCGAGCTCCGCCCCAGCGGGAGGCGGGCGCTCGCCGCCATCGTCGTCTCCGGTCGTCGCCGGGTGCCGGGCGCCGCCGCCGCCGCTGTCGCTGCGGCTGCTGCGGCGTCGGCGGCTACCCGACGCTCCGCCCGCGGAGAAGGTCACCGCAGCCAGACGGCGAGCTGAGCTGATCGCCGCCGATGACGACCAGTTGGGAGCTGACCCCCTGCTGAAGCGAAAGCAAGCCGTCAGCGACGGAGCTAACGACCAACCAAGCGACCCAGCCAGCCAGCCACGGAGCCAGCCAACAGTCTGGGACGACGCTGCGATTTGCTGCTGCTTCTGTTGTTTGTGGTACCACCATACGATCGATGCGCACCCATTATTGTTGGTCGCCACAGCCGCCCGTGTCTGTGCTTTGTTGTTGTAGTAGTAGTAGTAGCAGTAGTAGTAGTAATACCTATGAGCGTCTCGTTGGTCCAACGACGACGCATTTGATGAGCGCGCGCACCACCGGCCATAGTGGTGACCGGGACAGCTGCAAAACAACAACAACAACAGCAACAACAACAACAACAACAACAACAGAAATAACAGGAACATCAACAACAACAACAACAACAACAACAACGACAGCAACAACAACAACAACAACAAAGATTTAGCAGGCAACAAGTCGAACGGCCAGCGGCAGTGGTGGTGCAGCTGCAGCTACAGCTGTTCCTGGTGCCCTTGTTGTTATTGTTGTTGTTGTTATAGCTACTGTGCAGCTGCTAATGCTGACGCTTTTTGTGGTGGAGGTGGTGATGCTGCTGCTGCTGCCGCCACTGTTGCTGTTGTCGTCGTCGTTGTCATCCGAGTGTCCCGTGTCGTCTGGAGACTGGATGAATCAATTCGAATAGTGCAACCAGTGTTGATACTCGCTGCCACCCACACGGCTTGGCCGCCCCTGCTTGGTCTGCACTGTCGCCTGTAAGCCGTGCTTGACCGTGTCTTGCTTGCAATTGGCAGTGTTAATGATGATGAAGGGTCGCCTGTCGCCTATCCGAACACCATAGTGGGATATGGTGGTAGCGGTCATGCTGTTACTAACGAGCTCCAAGTGGCAACGGCAACAAAAACAACAACCATAACAACCGCAGCAGCAACAACAAGAACAACGAAATCAATCGGATGCTTATTAGTCAGTGGGTTTGTTCAGAAATCATCAGTTGTTGTTGCCGGCAACAACAACAACAGCGACGACAACAACAACAACAACAACAACAATTCGTGCGAAAAGATGTCAGTCAAACATAACACTGCTGGTGTGGATAAACCGCCAGCACTGCCAGCGCACCTCTAGCCACTGTGGCGTGCAACGTCCCCGAACACATTGCAACAACACATCTCCAAGGAAAAGTGAACGACACGGAATATAGATGGTGCTGTCGCAACAAAAGAAACAACAACAACAGCATCATCATCATCATCAAAAAACATCAACTGCAATAATACAGACACAATAACAACGACATCGACAGTAACAACAACAACAACAAAACTTGCTGTGTTCGTCATGCTCGTTGTTCCGCCCCGTGCGTTACATGCACATATCGTGCACAGTACGACAATAATCGCTAACAGCAACAGCATCAGATTAAACAGCAATAACAATAACAACAACAGGAATTATCCAGCATCGTGTTGATTCTCGCCTCCGCACTCGATCAGTGTGTAAATCTATCGATCATTACTGTTGTTGCTCTCGTTGTCGTGCCAGTGTTGTTGATGATTATTATTGCTGTTATTAATTATTATTACGATTATAATTATGGGGTGTGAAAGCCGGTGACCGTTGATCGATACCTTGGCAGGGAGCTGCTGTTCGGGAAGTGGTTTTCGTAGAAGAATAAAAAGAAAACGAAGAAGAAGGCCAAATACGACAGCAACCAAGATCCAAAGTGATAGTGATGAGCATCATTGTAGGAGGCGTTCCTATCGTCGTGGTCATAATAATGTCTAGGCATACCCAACGGACACAACTCAAGTGAGCATAGAAAGCGTGACACTCGAACGAGCGCTGAGGGCCGCGCCTAGCGGCCCGTTCTGTCAGCTGTACGCTGCGGCGGCTGCTGCAACACAACAACGAAACGAGAAACAAAGGCAGCAACAACAGAAGAAAAAACAACAACGACTACAACAACATTGCAAGTTACAGTAGAAAGAAGAGCATCCTCCAACAACAACAATAACTACACCTGCAACAAAAGCAACTCTGCAACAGTAATAGCTATAGCGACAACAACTTCGACGACAACATTAGCAGCAGCAACAATCGCCAACTCGAGCAAATAGGAAGGGCGAAGGAGGGCAGATACCACCACAACAACAACAACAACAACAAGCGGAATCCCAGCAGCGGCAGTGCGGGCATTTACAAGAACCTCAAGCAACAACAACAACAACATCGTGGTGTTAGTGCCTGTGGCTGTGCTATGGTGTCTGTCTGTATCTGTGCGTATATGTGTATGGCTGCTCACAGCATTAGTGAAACTTAAGCGTCTATTGTTTCTCCAACCAGGATACTTCTAAACCTCAGTCGTCAGCGTAACCAACAACATCATCCGCATCAGCATCAGCAGCAACATCAATATTTCGACCAGAAAACCGAAGTCCACAACCAGTTATCACCTCGTTTAGCCCTTTTCTTTTCTTTTCTGCCTACTTTTCGTCGTTTTTTTTCCTTCCTTCCATCGCTTTCGTCTGTGTAACACTCCGATTCGTCACCACGCCTGTGACGAGCTGCCTCATGTGTTGCTGTCACCGCCCCCTTCGGCATCATCGCCCCCAGCAGCAGCATTAGTGCTTTGCGCCCTATGCAGCGCTCTCACTCTCCTCGCAGAGGTCAGTCCTGAGAGACAAGACGAAAAAATCCCCTTCTGTCCGCGCAGCGTGGCTGCCCTATCGGCTCCTCGGCGGTCACCTGGCTCTCTCACCAACGCCAACACCAAGTTTACCTCTCGTTTTCTAACTTCCTGTCGAGTCGGAGCCGCGGCCGCAGCCAGTAGGTCATTTCGAAGCCTTTGTACATTCGTTTCCGCGACCACTGGTCTCATTCTTGCTCTTGTCGCTTGAGGTGATCGTAGTAGAGCTCTCTTGGCTCATCGGTACTCATCGGCCATCAACCAACCAGAAGCGGTCGTTTCTTTCTTGCAGTTCTGCTGCTGCAGTTGCAGTTATCTGTCTGTGGTGACTATTCGTGCTTGCTGCGTGGCAATTTGCCTCTGCTCTGTGTTTCTTGCTCGACCCGAGCAAACCTGTGTTCTCGTCGCCGTGATCGATTACCACCATCATCGACGACGTGCCACATGGTATCATCAACGTGCCTGTCAATCAGCGTGGCTACAGTGTCTATGTGAACGTGTAACTGAGATCGCGAAGAAGACTTGTCTGGACGACGTGCGCGCAAGTTGTTCACGTGCACCGTGCACGACGTGTCCGCAGTCTCGCCGTGCACAGAAGTGGGCAGCAGACTGCGTGCAGCGTGTTTGCTGTTGCTGTTGTTGTTGTCGGTGGTCGAACAAACAGCGACGAAACGAATCGATCGTCCAAACCACTGTCAAGATCCACAGTTCGTGGCTGGCGTTCCCGGCACTAAAGTGTCGCAGGTTCATAGAGTTCTCGACTCCGTTGGTCGTTGTTGATCTCTTGTTGTCGTGGTCGCCGTCGTCGGCACAACCGCTTGTACTGACCACACACTTACTGATCTACCAGCGTACCTGGCTCCTATTTGCTTACTTACTTAGCTATTGTCTTACGTTTATTACTACGGCAACAGCAAGCGGCACGATGTTGTTTCACGTCGACGCGCCCCACCATCCTCATCATCATCATCATCATCAGTTGAAGCTGAGCCAGGCTGATCAGTACCAACCGCCGCAGACGTTCGGTATGCCGTCAATGTATCCCCACTCGCTACGGCGCCACGATGACGTCATCATGACGAGTGGCTACGAGGCGTCGTTCTTCCCCGTCGACCAGGTGACGACCACGGCTGGATGCGGCGGGGGCGGCGCTGGAGGAGGTATCGGGGGTTGTGGGGGCGGCAGTGCTGCTGCCGCGGCTGCAGCTGCGGCGGCGGCGGCAGCGGCGGCCGCCGCCTCAGCTGGCGGGTGTAGTAACCTCGGCAGCTTAAGCAGCCTTAGTGGGTGTGGAAGTATTAGCAATAGTAATAGCAACAACAACAACAACATCAACAACTTGGGTCTCGGTGGTAACGGCGGCGGCGGCGGAACGATGCTGCTCACTTCGCACCGCGCCAACAGTAATAATGGTGGCAGTAATGGGGGCGGCCTGGTGTCAAGCCTCGACCGAGACTCGTACCGTGGGGGTACGCTGCTCGCCGATCTCACGACGAACACTCCGCCCACGACGACGACGACGACGACATTCGAGTACGACTCGCCGTCGAGTGGCGCCTTCATGCGCTACACGCCGCAGAGTCCGTCGGGATCATCGTGCTCGGCGACCTCGCCCTCGGCGGGCATCGGCAACTCGGCAGTGAAGCACGAGTACACGTGCATGTGGGTCGAACCCGAGCCGGTGACATTTGGCGCCGGTGGTTACGGGCTGGCCGTAACGACGTCATCGTCGTCGTCGATCTCATCTAGTCAGCGCGGTGGAGCCAGTGGCGGCGGCGGCCGCCATCCGTGCGCGAAGACCTTCCTCTCGATGCACGAGATCGTCAACCATCTGACGGTCGAGCACGTCGGCGGGCCGGAATGCACCAATCACACGTGCTACTGGGAAGACTGTCCACGCAACGGCAAACCGTTCAAGGCCAAATACAAGCTAGTGAACCACATCCGAGTGCACACAGGCGAAAAGCCTTTCCCCTGCATGTTCCCCGGCTGCGGCAAGGTGTTCGCGCGGAGCGAGAACCTCAAGATCCACAAACGGACGCATACGGGTAAGTGAGCCTCGACGGCAATCTCGCTCATTTCAGGGAAATTCGCAGCAGCAGCAGCAGCAGTGTATGATCGTGCGCATTCACTGATGCTCATCGGATGAATTGTGCTGCCGTTATCGTATCGTTGTTTTTGTTGTCGTTGCTATGATTGTTATAATGTCACTATTATGATATCCGTCATGGTGATAACCATCATACGAGTACTACCACAATATCTTGCAAGTCCGTGTTTAAATGCGCAGTTGTGCAGTACATGTATGCGTGTTTATGTATATTCATATAGAATATCACAGTATTGATATAGTATAATTTTGACCAACGTGCATAAATCTTGGGAATCTAGGTGGCATATTAATGATAATTAAAGGCCAATTGTGGTAATCGAACAAAGCGTTGTAGCAGTCTAAACCGCTGAGTGTGTGTCGAGAAGAGATGTCTACTTGGAAACGGTCGGAAGAAGAAGATTGGTTAACGGCTCCGCAAGCGTGTAGCTAATGACGGACTGCATACGTGGTACTTTGATGTAATTCAGTAGCCGCTGTGTCGCCGAATTATCGGTAAAACGAATTAGTAGGCATTGAATTTTTGCATGATTTATTGTGCACATTAGGAGATAGAGACAGAAAGACGAACACGACGTAGTCACCGGGTAGATTATGAATATTATTGCTTAGTTGCCTTTGCTGGTATCAATCATAGAGCGTGAACATGTGCAGCACGATATTTATACATATCTCTAACGAGATGTATTTGTGCATGGCACTACATACATCTATAGAAGCCGCGTTTCTCTTGAGACAGCAACAACAACATTTATTTTCGTCATATTTTTACAATAACAGACTCTACGCTACAATAGGCGCCCGTACATTAGCTAGCACAAAAGAACGAGTCATTTGTAAATCAGGAATTTAGGACATCGGCGGGGGTGTCTAGGAAGGAGGGAACACGGAAGCAATAAGTTTGGCTGCCGCGTGGCGGTCGTCGTTGGTGGCCGGTCAACGCGAGGACGGGCTGCGCGCTCTGATGGGCCGACAAGAGGCAAAGAACGAACCGCGTCGGCCTGAAACGAAGAGAACGAAAACTAGCAGCAGAAGCAGAAAGCCAGCAGCCGAAATCGAATATGGAGGTCTGAACCTCCTCCTCCGGACCTCATCTGTAGTTCCGCAGTCCACTCCTTCCTTCTCCCCCAAACTTTTCTTTGCGCTCCCGCCCTCTTACTCCGCTGTACGGTGGCCACCACCTTTGTACTGGCGAACGGCAACGTAACAACAATACAACAAAGCCTCGCACACGGTCTACCGAGACAGTCGGCAGGTCAGGCATACGTATATATATATATATATATATATATATATGCTATGCTTCACCCAACACTTTGCCTTCTTGACTTCTAGATATCTTTCTAAGATTGCTGTTGTTGTTGTTATCGCGTTCGTGGTTGTTGCTCTTGGTGTTGTCGTGCTTGTCGCTGTTGGTACCGCTAGTTTCGTTGTGTTGTTGTTGTTTTCGTCATTGTTTTGCTAGCACTGAGTTCTCATCGCCAAGTTCTGAGCACATTTCAGAGATATTACCACGATTGTAACTGGTGCCTAGTGGTGCAAGCGTGCGAACAACGAGTAATGGCAATCCGATGAGGTGTCTTTTGTGTGTTTGTTGTGTTTATGCGATGCGATGGGGTATTCCGTGAAGCTCCGTTGAGCCTCTCGGAAGCCATCGATCTGAACCGACCGCCGCTGAAGTCGACGGCCTAGGCCGGGGCTAGCAACAAACAGTCCTTCAGGGGAGAAGCTCAACCTGGCCTGCTCTCTTCGGAGAAATGCAACCAGGTACTGCACCACTCCGTAGCGGCACCATCGGATGCGGGCGGTAGTGCTGGCAGCGGGAACAGCGGCCGGGGCACTGCCGTCGCTCAAGTACCACTGGTACCAATCGTAGTAGTAGTAGTAGTAATAGTAGTAGAAATAGTGGCAGTCGAGGTGAAAGAGCAATCGAGGTATAATCTCTCTCGAGCTTTAAGTGTGCGCTCGTTTAAGAGCGCACTGAAGTGCTGCCCACTTCAGCTATATGCACAAGTAATATATATATATATATATATAGTGTGTGTGCATTTAGATACGTATGCATATAAAAACGAGGCGGCCGGTTGTTATGGAGAGGTTGTTAATGCTGGCAGTACATGCGCCGTGTGAGCATTTGTTTCATTACCTCGGAATATTGTGCTCGCCATAGTGTTTCCTTTATCTTTCACTCACTCTTTGTGTTTTTCACGCGCGCGTGCGGTCTCCTCCCGTACCTGCATAGATGTGTTCAAGTGCGTTGCACACTTTGCAAGTCGATCATAGGACAAACTGTGGAAATAGTTGCACTAGAACTAGTATTAGTGGTTACAGTACTTGATGGTGGAGTAAATCCTAGCTATGACATCCCCCCCTATGACACTTTGTCCCTCAGAAGAGAGTATCCGCAGCCGCTGCTCTTGTTGTTGTGCGGCGGCTCAGTGCTCATTCATATTTGTGTACAAGAGCGTCTGAAGATGCACGCGTCTGAGCCTCACGAACGCATCGAGGTGACGAACGAATAGTCAGCCGTTCAGAATTCGGCTCATCCGTTCAGCGGTCGGTCTGCACAGCAGAAAAGCCGGTTCTAGAGAGTCCTGCGTGCGCACATCGTATCGCAAACGACGACACACGGCGTTCACAAAGTGGAAGTAGTTGAAACGTGGCAACGTTGGTACGCAATCAGATCACCGCCTCGATCACCGCCAGTTGCGGACTCAAGCCAATGATGCCAATTATGTAAGCAGCCACACACGTCGAGCAATGTGGGCTGAAGCTTGTTGCGGACGGCAGATCGTCGAGTCACCAGTCGGGTGAAATTATGCGCAAAAAGCTCAAAGCGAAATAAAAAGAAGTGCACTGTACGCACATAATGGCAAAAGCTAACCATTCGACGTACAATCGTGATATCAGTTATCCACTGTATCTGCGTGCGTGCTGTATCGCTGTTCTGAAAACAAGACGCACAATGGGCAGCAGGGACAGCTCACGAAGCTGTTGTGGTGAGCACCGCAGCCGCCGCAAAGCGAGAGTTCCCACCAAGAAAGGTGGGGGTGACAAGAACAAGAAGGTGCAGAGGGGTGTCTGAGTTTTCAACGGACCTGTATGCCTCTGTGTGTGTGTGTGAGGGCGCGTTGATCTGGCTCAGTGGTTAAAGGCTGGGTTGCCTCATAAGATTGTGTTGCTTCCTGCAACGGCTACGACCCTGTGATCAGTCAGTGCTGGTTTGCTTCCTGCACGAAGCGGCGTCGTCTGCGTCGACCGTCTTAGCGAATTCGTTGCCGGCGGCGGCTGCACCTGCGATCATCACATACATACAATCTGGTTGCTTGTTATGCTCCTGATTGTTGTTGTTGTTGATGTCGTTGTTGTTGTTGGTCCTCTTGTGATTTGTTTGTTTAGTTGTGTCTACGTGTAGCAGCAGCAGCAGACCGCTGCCTCATCCGCTGTATCCACCAAGCGGTCTCCCCGACCGAGGCTGATCGATCAGTGATATTCACCACGGACACGATGGTCGCGCGGTCCGTACCCGTGCTAATCTCCGTAACCCGGTTCCTGACGCTGACTGAGCCTCTTTTTCAGCATGAGCCTTCACTCACTGCCGGACTCCCTCACTCACTCGGCCGCCGCGATCGGTTCGTTGTTTTAGTGTTCTATTTACTCGAACAGAGAGCGATCTGATTCCGGCACCGAGGGACGGTGGCCTTCGTTCAACTGCTAGAAACGAATCGAGCTCAGCCATGAGTGAGCAGCAGAATCATCAGTTGAGAAACACTTCAAGCTCGACCTCAGTCGATATCATCAGTCGAGCGAGGCAAACGCCGCGCAACACTGAAAGTCTAACCGCAAGCTGTGAAGTATTCATGCAGCTGAGGTGCAGTCTGCTCGTCATCGTTTTTGCGGGCAACTGCCGTTTGCTTGGAGTACAATCGTATATTTTGCTGTTCTTACTAAGCCGACTAAGGCAGTGCACTTGACATCGTGGTGGCGGCTAAGATAATGTATATATATATATATATATATATATATATATATATATAAATGCCTTGTACGGAAGCCAACTGCTCCTCTCATCAGCCGTATGAGCGAGCGATCGCCGGTCATTTGAAATGGAGTCTGGTCAGTTCCTCTGTTCTGGCCTTCGGCTGGCGGCGGCAGCGGCAATCTGGCGTTCTCTGACGGCTCGTCTTAAAGACGTGTTTGCCACAGTTCGAATGCCTGCATAGCTTTCTACGTTGTCCAGCATCATCTCCCGCTTGCTGCTATTCTTCTCTTCTCTCTGCCTCCCTCTGTCCCTTTCGTTGTGTGTGCCTGCTTTTCTCGGTCTCTTGCTGTAATGCTATTTGCCTTGCCCCAACATTACTCATCGGCATATTGATACTCTCTCCCGCTCTCTCTCTCTCTTTCTCCCTGTATCTCTGTTTCGAACCGGCGTCCTTCCCACCAGCCTCGCTTCAGTCGTCGGCCAACCAACAAATGCAACTAGGAATGCAGTTGTAATGGTGATCATTGCCGTCGTCGTCGTCGTAGTAGTAGTAATAGTAGTAGTAGTAGTAGCAGTCAGCAAGCAGTTCAATAATTAAACAACGACGTAGACGACGATAGGAGGGAAGATGTTTTTCATTAAGATTTCATTCGACATTGGCGAACGAATGAACGGTTGTCGCTGGCTCTCTGGGCGCTATTTGTGCCCACTTGTTGGTTGGTTGGTTGGTCGGTCGGTCAGTTCAGCATCGGAGTCGTCTCAACGAAACGAAACGACGGGCAACCGAACGTGGAGAGACCCCAAACCAGAAAGATGCGGTCATCTTCGCGAGCGCCACGTTCGAAAACCGAAACGGGTGATCGCTTTTGTCATCATTCGTTTTTGTTGGTGTTGTCGTTGTTGTTGATGTCGTTACGTTATTGCTGTTGTTGTTGCCGCCGTTACGTTGTTTTTGTTGTAGTGATGTAGTAGTAGTAGTAGTAGTGTTATTGTGGTTGAGTCTGTTAGCGTTGGTGGCCTTTTGATGCCGCCGGCTTGCTTGGGGCATGGCTCGCCCCGATCTCGTCCGTCGTCGCCGTACGAATTTCGCGGTTGTTGCGGTCGTCGTCATCGTCGTCGTCCACCAACGAAAATGATGAGACGACAACGCATGAGGGTATGGCCGGCCTAATGCATGTGTGTGCGTATTTATGTTTGTATATAGCTTATACATTAGAACGTTCGAGACGGAACAAACGCCAATGAGAGGGGAGAGTCCATACGTCGGTCGGTACGGCCAAGCGGCATCACGCAGGACCGTCAATAACTAGTTAGGTGCAGGCAAGAAGAACAGAATGAAGAAAACCAAAAATGAAATCGAACAGACAAAAAGCACGCCGAATTGAAAATGCCAATGGCCCACAGTCGTAGTGCTGATGATGGTGATGGCGGTCATAGACGACAAGAGAATACCGAATGGAACACGGAGTCACGGCAGCAACAACAACAACAGCAACAACGACGACAACGACATCAGCAGTAGACCGCAAACAACAACAGAAACAAAAACAAAAAGCAGCCACCTTGCGAACCGTATATACAGCAGCAGACAGTGCTACTTGTACCGGCGCTAGTGTTGCTCAGGTGATCGCCGAAGAAGGTATGCGAAGAAGCATAGCTAGGAATGTCATAACCACTGCTGCTGCTGCTGCTGGCAGAATGGCTACGACTCCAACTGCAGAAAAGTAGCTAAAGGAATCATCGGCAATGACAGCGCCAAGAACAACACACGACATATTGTGATGATGGTAATGATGATGATGATGGCGTCGGTGGTGGTGGTGATGATGATGACGACGACGACAACAACGAAAACCGCAGACAGTTGTGCCGAAGATAGACCATTGAGAAAATGCATTACATATACGAGTACATTTGCAGCTTGTTCGGCTTCTTCTTTGCTTTCGCTGCTTGAGCGGAGCGCTGACGCTCTTTCCTACCCACCGTCATCATAATGCGTTCAGTGGGAACAGCCATCTACATACTTACCTGTCCACCTTTCCATCTACCTACGTACATACATACATACGACTCGGCTGTATACTCGCATCTCTTTCAGAGGAAGCTGGAGCTATACGTTCAATCAAACATCACCACATAAAAAGAGGGTATATGACAGAGGCAAATAGCAAATACAATAATAGCTACGACCATAACAACTGCAACCAGCTGCAACAGTAACGACAATAAAGGCTAATTAAGCAATCAAAGCTCGTCCAGAACCTCCTCAGTCTGCAATACGGCAAAGATTAGGAGACGAAACAGCATTCATACATCTTGGCTGATCCATATGGTGCCCACGTACGTTAGACGTATATATATATATATATATATATATATATATATATATACATATATATGATTGGCAAGATCATACGAGTAGTATTCGCAACAGGTCCAGCGTAGACGCAGAAATCATCATAATCAGCAGCCGCAACAACAACAGTGGAAACTGCACCATCAGCCATGATGATGTCGACAAAGAAAGCGACGGCTCGCTTGCAAAACGCTCGTAGAACGTAGAGAGCAAAGAAGAGGGTAAGACAGACAGGCAGGGAGATAGAGAGGGAGACAGATCTATAGGGGGACAGAGAGACCCAGCAGACGATGAAAGTGAGCGACATGATCCTCAAGGCATCTTGCTGCTTGGACAGACGCCCGTAGACAGGCGAGAAGAGCACAAGCGGTGATGGACTCGGGCGCGCGCGTGCGAACCGCCGTCATCCCTCAGCCCTCACCGACCGACCGAAAGTCTCCACCAATCCAATCGTCGTCGTCGTCGTCGTCTGTCAACCAAACAGGCAGTCAGTCAGGCTGAAGACGATATCTGAAGCTTCATCATGGCGCTGTTGCTGTTGATGCTAATGCCGGCGGTGGTGGAGGAATGCTCCTCCTTTCTGTCAATGAAGTGCGTGCGTGCGTACGCACGCACCGAGCCGCCATACACTGAAGAAGAACGTCTCGCAGCCGCCATTTGTCTTTCGAATGGCCGGAGAAGAATCCGGCCAGCCAGCCAGAAAGCCAGACAGTCAATCAGCTAGCGGGCGAAAGGTTGGACAGCTGGCTACATTTAGCGACGAGGCTGATTGGCGCCCGCAAACGTCGTAGTCGTCGTTAACACACAGAGTTACCTGGCGGTATGCAATAGATGTATGTACCGGCTTGCCGCCAAGCGAGCTGCTCTCGTATTGAACTCCTCCTAACAGCCGTATTTGCTAGTGTATGTTGGTGTATAATATGTATATATATATATATATATATATATATATATATATTACCGTTGTATTGATTTACTACTGCTACGCCAGGCCAATTGAAGAAGCGTGGTCACGCAAATGCAAGGCTTTAAATATTATTATTATTAGGCTAGACGTGGCTATTGTTGTCGTTTTGATGATGATAGTGGTGGTAGCGATCGGGGTACTGATAATTGAATTGCGGTCATATATACATGCATACAGTCAACTTTTGCTTTGTTAACATGCCGTCGGCGTTAGACGAAAATTGCACGCCAGCCTATGCGACTGAATGACAACTGTTATGAGGAAGAACATCTTGAAATTTCGTCGTCTGTTGCTCTCTTTTGACTTACGAGAGCTGTGATGGTAGCGTATCAGTTCCCTCAAGCCGACGCTGTCTTCCAGAAGAAGAGCGTTTTTACTAGTCCGTTGTTTGTGTTCATTTCACGTTTCACGTACGAGCTGAAATGCAACGTGCGCAACATCAAACACAACAGCTATACAATGTCTCATAACGAACGCATAACGGGTCGAATCGGTATCGATGCGTGAAGATGGCAATTGGAAAATTGGCTTTTGTTGCGGCATGTGTCCGTCAATCTGTCAAGCTTATGCTGTGTTTTGTTTTGCTTTTTTGATGACCGGTCACTTCAGTAACGCAGGTTATATTCTCTCTCTCTCGAGTTGGATGGAAAATATGTACATAAAGGTGACCTTTGATTCTTCTGAAAACCAAAAAAAGTTGAACGCGTTGTCTTATTGGCTTTTGCTAAACGTTTGGCGATATTGTTGCCGATGTTTCGGTTGTTGTCGCGGCCGATTTTGCTGTTATTGTTGTTGCGGTCGTTATTGTTGTTGTATTTTTTATTGCTGCTGCTGCTATTGTTGTTGTTATTGTTGCTGCTGCTGCTGCTACTTCTTCTCGTGTTCCGGCACTGGTACGTAGTTATTGTTCAGCCTATTGTTGTAGTTGTTGTTGCTGCTGCTGCTGCTGTTGTCGTCATTCTATGCCGCTTTTGTCTTATTTGGTTGTCTCGTTCTGTCTATGAGCTCGTCGACTGAGCCCCATCGCTGAATAGACGCAGCCATAGAAGCGTAGTACTTGTAGAAGAAGTAGTCGCACCGCTTCTATAGTCAGTGGCGGCTGTACGCAGAGAGTTTGCTGTTGTGTCCGTTGATAACCGTGGTGGTGGTCGTCGTGGCGATGGCGATGGTGGTAGCAGCAGCGTTGCTGTGTCTGCTGCTGCTGCTGCCGCGAGCCGTGACGGTGGCTGTTTGCGGCTCGCGCGTGTTGATGCTGGTGATCTTTGGCGTCGTCGTTGGCGAAGGCACAAAGCCTTGCATTGAGCATTCGTCGCGCGGACAAATTTATGGAGAAAACACAAAAACAACAGGACGACGACGATGACGATAAACAGGAACATCGTCGTGATGGCCGTCGTCGCCCTGTCGCTGACCGTTATTGTTTTTGTTGTTGTTGTTATTGCTGTTGTTATTGTTGTTGCTGTTGTTGCTGTTGCTGTTGTTGTTTTTGATGTCCCTGTGTTTCGTCCTGCAGCAAGCGGACAGACAGATCTTCAACAAGTGGCGCTGTTGCTGTGGCTTCAGCGTGGCCCGATGGCCCGGCGTCCATCTCCTAGACACGACTGCTTCAGCTGCTGTTGTTGTTGTTGTTGCTGCTGCTGCTGTTGGCACCGGTAGCTCTAGTAAATCGGTTAAAGCGCGAAACGACGTTTCCCTCTTTGCTTGTCCTGTCTGGCGGTCGGTCGGTCGGTCTTGTCCTCTGTGTCGATTTCCTTTGTAAATGTTCTCTGTAAATTCAGCCACCACTCGTTCTTCGCCTATTTCTCTATCTCTACCAATACCACCACAACTACCACAGCAGCAGCAGCAGCAACGACAAGACCCCTCTGCCGTAGCGCTTTGTTCTTCGTTAATGTTTTCACACATTCATAGCGGCTATACGATTACGATGATATGGGCGTCGTCGCGTTGTGTGCCGAGCGCCCAATCGACAATGGTGGCGATCACGATGCGGTCCTGGTGACGAAGGATGTCTGTGTGCCGATTCCCATTCGGCTCCTCACACTTGACTTCATGACAGCCAGCTCACCAGCAATTGCAACGGCGGCGGCACCGGTGGTGGAGCCAACCCGTCTGGTCCGACGTCCGATGACGCGTTCGAAAAAAACGTCTTGTCTTTAGACAAGCACACAATGGTCTAGTCTTTACAACAATTATCAAAATAAAACTCTTTGTGTGGCTCGAACATTTTGCCCAATCTCAGTTGAACACTTTGGGAACTGAAAGCGGTTTTGGTATTGTTGTAGTTGTTGTCGTTAATGTAGTTTTTGTAGTTACGGTTACTTATTACTGTCGTTTTCTATTGAAGTTGCTGCTGCCGTTGTTGTTGTTGTTGTTGTAAGTGTTGTTGCCGATATGGCTTTATTGAGCTGTTGTTGTGGCTCCTCCATGCGAATATTGCGTCCGTCCAATCGTCCGACAACGTTTGGCCAATAAAGGCAATCAAAGCAGGTAAACAATAAGTGAGATCGTGTGTGCAAAAAGGTGCCTGTTGCGGTGCCGTCTGGTAACACTACCGTGCGAGGGACCGAAAAGCGACGATCGAGCTAACATCTAAGACCTGAAGCCTTCATGGTATGGCTACTCGTTTGAAGCTCTTGTATCGTTCTCGGTGCGGCCTTGTTGTTGAAACAAAACCAAAATTAAAACGAAAAAATCAAAGGCCGTTGCTGCCCGACCTCATCACCCTGCTCTCTCTCTGTGTCTTTATAGCCTACTCTCTCTCGAACTTTGTCTCCGTCGTACTTCCCCGCTTCTATTCTGCTCGATGTTTCTGCGTTCGTTCTTTCGTCAGAATCTCGTTAGACTGAAGAAGCGCCGTTCTTCAGCCGGCCTCCGCTTCTCCCAACCTCGCATTGACGCTGAGAGAGAGAGAGAGAAGCTGTTACGCTGTACGTAGAGTATGGAGGTGGGATCAGTAAGTAACAACGTTTTTCCAATTCGTCCACAGCAGCAGCCGCAGAAACAGTAGAGTCATAGCGACGGTAGCTCATTGCTGTCGTGGTGTTTGTTTCTGTGAATTAGCCACATTACTGCCTTCTGCTGTAGCACGCGCGTACCCATCCCTGTCTACATACATTTGTACATACATACATACAAACATATATACATTTGTACATACAGACATACAAACATATATACATGTGTACCTACATACATACATACAAGCATATATACGAACATACAGACTCGCACATATGTATATATAGGCGAGCGTACATCCACGTCTCCAACTTGTTCTACCTGTAGCTGTTGATGTCGTTACTGTTGTTGTTGCTGTCTTTGTTGCTGTTTGCGCCCGATCCTCAATCGTCGGCAGAGGGATGGCAGGATTCTTGTTTAAATGCTACTGCTGCGGCTGCTGCTGCGCGTGTTTCTTCTGCTGCCGTTGTTGCTGAACCTCTCATGAGCTTTATGGCCGACGACGAGGACGACATGTGTTCACCTCACTCGGCGACGACATCGTAGTTCCGAGGAGTCTTCGTTGTTGTTGTTGTTGTTCGTGTTGTCGCCAACCTACAAAATGGTGCTGCCATGTCATGTCATGGCGGTGCTTGACGGTCTGAAGTTAAGCCAAGCACCGCCGTCGGCCGGTAGCCGCACTGCTGGCGCATTTCCGCCACACAACTTCAACGACCAACAACGACCTCAGCCATTGCGAGACTGTGTAGCGATCGATGTCTGCTGTTGCTGCTGCTGCTGCTGGTGCTGTTGAGTCAGTGGCTGGATGCTGGCTGTATTTAGCTCGCTAACTAGCATCGCACTAGCGCTCGCTCCTCGATCAGCTGGCTAGTTAGTGTAAAAGCGTGGTAAAAGTGTCAGGTGAAGAAAAAGAGTCGCTCAATTCTCAAAACTTCATCTGACGGCATCACGCCGTTGGAGGACGATGGCGCGATGGCAGTTTGGACGGACGTGGACCGTGCGGTCTGCATAGTTCGTCGTCCGCGGTTGTTGTTGCTGTTTGGTGGTTGTTGTTGTCATTGTTGTTATTGTTGTTTTTGAGTAATGTTGTGGCCTTCGTCGTCGGTTGTTGCTGTTGTTGCGAACCGACTTAGCTCGCAGTTAGCTACGGAGGCTCTCCCCCACCCAGCCTGTACCGAACTGCGGCTAATACTGGCAGTGTTCCGACTTGTCCGTTCGATGGTCCATGGTGGATGGCGTTAACTTCGCCATAGCCGATGATCCACCGGATGACTCAGTGCCTGGTGCATCCCCAGCGCCAACTACCGCATCATCGGCTGCTGTCACTCAGCATTGACGTCACTGTCATTATCATCACCATCATCTTCGTCGTAAACACGTTGGTTACTACGTCGTTTATATATATATATATATATCGTTTTTTTTTTTATTTGAAAATATTCTGTGCAATCCTATATGATCTAGTAACTTTTCAAGAAAAGCTAAGCAAGGAAAAAAACGGACGCACAAGCAAGAGAAGATATTGGGATGTAAATAAAATAAATAGTGGTTTTAGCATTGATGATGCTAGCCTAGATATCAATGTCCATGACAAGACATCGTGCTAGCGGTAGCCAGATCGAAGTTAACGGACATTTGTCAGTGTCTACAGCAGCGTGTTGGCAGAATGAAAAGAAACGCGGATAAGCCTGTTTAATGTTTCGATCGTCGCGAAATTGTTACATAGTGCCAAATCAACACTTCTGTATGTATGTATATATATATATATATATTTAGATATATATGGTGCGGACAGGTTTGCTAACTATTCCGACCGAAATAGTGAACGTTTTACGAATTTTTAGCAATGCTCATATTGATGATGAGCGTTCCATTGCCGTGCGGGCTAAGCGTAATGGCGGCATTTTGCACAGAGAGGTGAGATGTCGCTGCGCCGGCCTCCGAACCCTCCTGGCATTGGCATTGTTTCCTCCTTGGTCCCGAACTTGCGAACCTTGACGGTGCCGACGTACGCCGAACATGATCCAATCGCTGCCTCACCTGTTACTGTGCAGTGGCCGAATCCCATGTGGAACTGTGGAATGCCACTTCTGAGTGGTTCGGCCATCGGCACACCGAACCGACCCGATCGATATATATATATATATATAGATATCTAGATGGACGGACAGCAAGCGAGCCAGATAGATAAATCAATAGACCACAGATGTTCCGGTGGTTGATCGCGTTAGGAGTCCGCTCGGAACGAATATCGAATACACGCCGACGACACATTATCGATGGATCGGCGGCTGTCGGCGCTCCATGCTCACATCTTGTCTCATCAGACAGAATCTCGGCTCAAAAGCGCCGGCGCCGGAGAGAGATAGAGCGCGCGAAAGAGGAAGGAAGGCTTTGACAACGTCCCCGATAGTCGAAGCGTGATCATTGCACAATCTATCGACTGAGTGAGCGAATGACTTTGTTGTATGCATTGTGTGGCGTTAAATCCGTCCTGCGTTGTGAACACGGGCAAGGCAGGAGTGAGGCTGCTGTGGCCGCTGTTAAGGCCACAGGCCGCTCACCTCCGGCATGAACTTCAACTGTATGATCGCTTACGCACTACGGAACACTCAGCCCCGGCGTGCACACATTATGATTATTATTATTATTGTTGTACGTCCAACACAATATCTCCACATTTGCTGTGATGATACGACGCACAAGAGCCGATCGTCTATGCACAGACAAAAGTGCCTGTTTCCCAGGCAAATAGGCAGGCAGACGCTTTGCCTTCGAAAGAAACTTGGCCACTTGGTTGGTCGCGTATGATGGTTATTGCTATTATGACTATACTACATATATTTATGATTGTCATCCGTACACAAACAGTGGTGGCGGATGCGGCAAAGAAGACACGGCATTGCGCTTGTAACGGCTAAGGAAGAGGTTAGTTCGCACGTTGTATGATGATAGTTTATTCGATTGTGTTACGCACGCGAGCCTGCGCATCGATAGTAAATACGGGCTCTGTAACCGATGTTTGCATGATGCTCATGTATTCTCGCAGCAAACATGAGGGTCGCCGCTGTTGTTGTTGTTGTTGTGCTTGCTGGTGCTGGGTCAAAGTGCGAATCGATGCGAAGATCTGCCTATGAGCCGTTGCTGACCGAAGCAGGTATACTATACAGTGCTGCCAACATACCGCCGCCTCTATAAGGCCGTGCTATGACGAAGATGATGTCGTCGTCGCCGCCGCACAAAACAATATCTTTTTTTGTGAAATGATGCTGTTGCTGCTGCTGCAGTGCAGAATCATATTAATTGTTCTGACAACTCTTGCTTGACAAGTCTATGCAAAACGTTTGCGAGGCGTTTCGATTCCGATTTGCTACTCATTGCCGTCACACATCCGTGTTATGTCTCGAGACGTTGTTGTTATTGATGGTGGATGCTGGTTTCTGTAGTGGCGGGCGCAAAGTTTTTTGCTGCAAAAGTTGTTGTTGCTGTGTGTTTCTAGCTTCTGTTACTGCTGTTGTTGTTGTTGCTGCTGCTATTGTTGCTGTTGTTGATGTCGCACCAGCGCCGTATCTTAACAAATAGTGTTGTCGTTGTGAGGAGGCAGTATGTCCGGCGCTCGTTCAACCGTGTTTTCTGCCTGTCGGTCTGTCTGTCTGTCTGTCTCTGCCTCTGTGTATGTGTCATGCCACCCGTCTAGCAAAAGAGAGTTGGCACAGAATTCGTCGGCTTTCTAAAGTTCAAGTGGCTCGCAGGCGAGCCATTCGTACCACCAGTTCGTAGCTGGTTCGTAGCGTAAATGCCTTGGATGATGTATAGATAGATAGATAGATAGATTGATAAATGAAACAAAGATACACATTGATACACACACACACACCGACATACACACAACACAGATACAAAAATACATACACACACAGAAGCGCGCGCATGGAGGACGCATATGCGATGCATCAACGATGACGCGAGCGCTGACTTTTCCCGGATGTAATCGATCCTAGCGGGCGTTACATTACTATTATTAGTAGTAGTCGTCGTCGTCGACGACGTCGTGATAGTCCAAGTAATAGTTGTATTATGGGGAGTTGTTGTCATCATCGTGATCATCATCATCATCATCACTACCACCATTATCATCATTCTCATCATGGCGTCGATCGTTATCGGGATAGTAGTAGTAGTAGTAGTAGTAATAGTGATTATGGGCGGGCAGAACGAGGGGACGAAGGGGGAAGCGAATCAAAAGGAAAGAACGGAGAGAGCGACGGGGTGGAGCGGCAGGGGGGGGGGGGAGCGGCAGGGAGGAGCTGTGTGGCTGCTGGTTTGGTCCATCCCATTCGAGTTGCTTCGATACCGCCGTTGCGGCTGTTTCTGTTCTTGTTGTTGTTATTGTTCTTGTCGTCGCTGATGAAGACTACTACAAGAACAAGAACAACAACAACCACGCGAACAACGACGACGACGATGATGATTTGCCTTACCGATGCCAGAAAGAAAGAAGAGGAAGTTGTGGGCTTGTCACGATAACACAAGCAGCAACACGTCCGTGAGCAAATGGATGAATGGTCGGATGGATACTGATCGTGATCATGGCCATTATTATTACTATTTTTGTTATTAATATGGCTGTAAGGTGTCTTGGACGATGGTGGTCGTACCGGTAATAGTAATAGTAGTGTTAAATGTAGTAGTGTTAGCAAAAGTAACGACGTTGTCATCAGTACTATCAATACCGACGAAACGACCGACAACCATTATTACTAGTACTACGACGACGACGACGTTCTGGTTATCTATTCGACTAGCATTACTGCTCTTATCTCGCAGTACCTTCGAACAAACCACTGCGGGGTTGGGGGGGGGGGGGGGGTGCAAAATGGTACAGACACACGCGGACGGAATGAAGACGGATGCTCAGATACGGCGCCATACGCGTTTTGTTTTTTGACAGAGACACTACTGGCTGACTGGACGAGGCGGCCGATGGACGAAATATGAATGCATAAACGTATTCATCTACGTCAGCCTCTATCTATTTGTCCATGTGTGGGTGTGTTTGTGTCTATGAGAGAACAAGGGATGAGAGCGAAAGAAAAAAAAGATAGAATAAATATCTGGCGTCTCTGTGTGTCTATCCACGCGCTCACATGTGAGGGTGTATGAGGGCAGCCGGGCAGGGCGACTTCAATGTATTCGTGACATTCGCGTATACATTCGTATGTATCGATCTGTGCATGTGTGTATGGCTGGCTGGCTGTCTGTCTGTCTGAGTGAGAGGACTGGCCGGATAGGTGGAGGATGGGAGAGAGTGTATGGGAGCGAGTGTGATGAAGGTGTTTCTACCAGGAGTTGTTCGTGCGATGGATAAACATATATCCTAATAATGGATTAACATGGATCCGTGTGTTTGTCTGCGGGTGTGCGTGTGTATATGGTTGAACGCATGCATAACATATATATATATATATATGTGTGTGTGTGAGCGTGTGTTTGTATCGTTATTGATCGATGCGGCGACGAGCGTCGTCACAAGTCACGACAACATCTCCTGAATGAAAGACGCTGCCCAATGCCGAACAGACGGCCGGCCGGCCGGCCGTACGT
The DNA here is from genome assembly GCA_003439945.1 of Dermanyssus gallinae. Lineage (NCBI taxonomy): Eukaryota > Metazoa > Arthropoda > Arachnida > Mesostigmata > Dermanyssidae > Dermanyssus > Dermanyssus gallinae. Next base: position 144,882 of record QVRM01001343.1, on the reverse strand, counting down.
TGGATGAGGAATGGTTGGTTGGTTGGTTGGTTGGATGGGTGGGCGCGAGTGGCCAACCAACCAAGCAAGTAAAGTGAGTAAGTGACCGCCCGCAAGCCCGTCTTTCTGTTTGTCTGTCTGTCTGCCTGCCTACGAGACCGCCCGTTTGCCCGTTCGCCTGACGCGGTCCGTCTAATGCGGACGGACGGACGGACGCTGGGTCACTCGTCCACCCGATTAAAGACCGCCTGCTCGCCGCTCTCTCTCTCCGCTCTCTCTCTCTCGCTGGCTTTCGCGTTTGCTTTCTTACTCTCGGTGGCTAGCGACACGCGATTACCAACCACCATCTTGGTTGGCCGATGCTCCATCGTTGCCACACTTCACACATGTAGCTTGTAGTGGCTATGCCCACCGCACTACTACAACTACTACTTCGATTTCAACTTCGGCGACTTCGGCTGCTGCTGCTGCGACGACGACAACGGCGACGCATACTTCTACTACTACTACTACTATGGGTATTACTAGTACTACTACAGCAGCAGCAGCAGCAGCAGTGAGGCACGACGGCGTTCGCTGTGAGTGAAGAACTGAATGACCAACGACGTTCGTGCAGGACGTCTGCCCCGCCTTCACCAGTTGCCTTGCCTCGACTCCCCCCCCTTCTCATTTTTCTCTCTCATCATCTAGCCCCCTCTTTCTTGCTGTATTGCTTGATCGTTTCTTCAACAACGACGAGAATTACAACAACAACAGCGACGATGACCGAAGAGGCCCCTCGCCCCGACTTTGTGCAGCACCGTCTCATCTTCTTCGTTTGTCTCCTCACTGACGTAGTTACTGTTGTTGTTGTTATTGTTGTCGTTGTTGTTGTTGTTGTTGCTACTTTTGCTACATCGTGTAAGCTTAAGCATAACAACAAAACGGTAATGCGCACTATCTCTTTTAGTACGCGCCTCTCTCTCTCTCTCTCTGTGCTAGTGAGTTCGTTCTGACGAAACTCAACCAAATAATAATAATAATAATAGTGATAATCAACAAAAAAACAACCAAAAAAGCAACACACGTGGCGGCATGAACGAAGGCAGTCGTATTAATATTATAATAACATTAGCAGCACCACCACCACCACCATCACCACCATCGACAAGCTAAAGTCGATTATAGTCTGTATAGATAGACAGACACCTTTTGAAAAAATCACATTTCTATTTTGTGCTCTTATCGGTGGCTGTAGCGGCCGAGGCAGACGAGACTACGATGGCGCTACTAAGCCGACGCAGCCAAAATGTCCCATGTCTCTTTCTCACCTTTTCGTTATTAAATTATTATGGTTAAATTAATAAATAATAGATAACCGTGTGTGTGTGTGATCAGAGGTCAACGCAATTTTAAAGTACTAAACACAGCTTGCGCATGCCATGCTCATGATTCTTATCATCTTATAATGCTTGTGTGACAATTACTTTTACGGTTGTGTTTTCACGTTGTCGACGTTACAATCGCGTCAATGCTACCTATCATTCTTTCATTTATTAGCTTCTTTGTTTTGCTGTTTGTGCTTTGAGCATAACTATATATGAGTTCTTCAAGATATTGAGTAGTAAAAACAAAATTACTTTTTGAGTTAAATTCAACCAATCTTCGTTAGTATCTCTGCTCTGTTCATATAGACTCGCTATATTCGCTCGCTAGAAACTATTGATATGAGCAATGAAGATCTGAACACTACCTTGCGTTTACCGATAGCTGGTGTGTGAGGCCACGAGAACCTTGTATATATCGACCTTGATATATATATATATATATATATATATATATTGCACTGGTCGGCCGGCCGTTTCTTCCACACAGCAGACAGTACCCACCAGCCTCGGTTAAGGCGAGTAGCAGCAGAGAAACGAGTAGGAGTTTTTTTCGGAGTTGTTGTTATCGTTGTCTCTATTTTGTGGTTTGCAATTCAAATTGTAACACACGGGACACAGCTCAAAAGCGGTCTCTAAAATGTCTCCTAGCAGCCCGCTTTTGAAGGTACCTCGGAGATACAAGCTCGGAGTGCACTGTATTCTGTGCGCATTGCAGGATCATCGCTGTCTCCTATTACATAATGCGCGTATTTGTGTACCAACATTGGAATCAAATTTCGCTAGTCTCATAACATACATCGCCGCCCTCGAGCCCCCTCACTGGCCGAACAACACGACCGACGTGGGCTTACGCAGGACTATGCATATATATATATATATATATATATATATATATATATATATATATATATATATTGGGAAGAAAAAGAGACACCGCACGATGATTGGCCAGCATACGATCAATGCCTTAAGTAACCGTTCAAAGGGATACACATTCACACACAGCTCGAGATGAGGCTTTTACCAAACTTCCGTTTTGGCCGGATCTCTCTCTCTATCTCTCTGGGCGTCCCAACAAGTTCTTAGTTTCTGTCTGTTGGCGAGATCGGGGGTCGTACGTCTGTTTGATGGTCCCGTTCGACCTCACCATTGCGATATTTATCACAAGGTCACCGCGCTGTTTATTGCAGACCTTCGCACAGACCTCTCATCCGTTTACCGCAGTGCAGCAGAGAGCAGAACACCGCCATGTTTACCATCTCTGTAATTCTCGTCGTGATGGCTGCTGTTGTTTTTGCTATTGCCAACTCGAAGTCGATATTATTGTTGCTGTTGCTGCTGCTACTACTGCATTAATGTAATATGTGTTTAGCAGCCTCGTACAGTATTGTGCTGTTATGAGCTTCAACATGCCGTTTTTAATATGGATGCTATTGTTGTTGCTGTTGCCGGTGCGCTATAATTGCCGTTGTTGTTATCACGGCTGCGAGGCAATGTTGTCGCTGCGACGGGGTGTAATTGTGCATGCTCCGTGGCCCACATGAGCGGTACGGCACACGCACACTATAAGCACGGTGCTCACACAGATACGCTCTCTCGCGAGAGATTGCGAATCCTCAAGTAGCAAGTCGAATCGCCAGCCATTCCATCCAGCGGCGATGCGACTAAGTGGCATATCGGTTTATTAAATAAACTCCTCAATGCTTCATTTGACCATGACGCTTGAGGTCAGAGATGTGAAGATGATAGTGTGATGTCGATGATGTCCATGGTAATGCTGAAGTTGTTGCTGTTGTTGGTGCTGCTGATGCAATGACGGTGAATCTTCGTTCGGTCGGTGATGTCCGCATTGATGTGAACACATGAACGCTAGTCTCTGCGGCTGCGTACGCATTACGATTTATCGTGTCTGGGTGTTTAGTGTGTTTGCTGTGTGAGCGTGCGTGCGTGCGCACAGATCGACACAGATGCCGCTATGGATGTATGTGTGTCTATGTAGTACACCTATAGTATGTAGTGCATAGTTGTAGTAGTAGTAGTAGCAGCATGTGTATCGAGTGTAGCCGGTGTTCTTTCTTTGTGGCTACCGCAGTTTTTCGCTTCGCTCAATTTCGCTCGAGATGCTACCTACCACAACCACTACCTCAATCTCTGCCATATATATATACAGAGAGAGATTACTACTAAATGCTACTACTACTACTACTACTACAACTACTGCGGCTGCTTCGACTGCGTCCGCTCTCGGCTCCTCCTATTCGTTTACCTTGTTCGCTGCTGGGTGGTCGGACGGTCGCAAAGGCGGGTGAGCTGCCGACAATACATTGATAATAGCCGAAACAGCGGCAGCAGAAGCGGCGGCTCGATTTCACGCTCAACTGAGTGCAGCAGGCTGGCCGCCGAGACGAGCCGCCTTGGCCCTAGTTGTCATCAGCCTCGTCGTCGTCGTCGTCGGAGTTTTCTTTTCCTCTCCGCGTTCGGCGCGCTCGAGAGAAACTTGCTGCAACAAGACCGCCTGCCTGTCTGTATTTCTTTCTGCCCGGCCGCCCGAGGACAAACTGGCCCAACTCAACTACGACAACCACAACGAACCACTACGATAACAACGGCGACAGCCGCGACAAAAACAACAGCGACAACAACCATAACAGTAGCATCAGCAGCAGCAACAACAACAACAACAACAGCAATCGCGATAGGCAGAGATGTCTCTGAGGTTGCACGATCGTGTTATCATAGAGCTGTTGCTATTGTGGTTCTTGTTGCTGCTCTTGGCGTTGTTGTTGTTTCTCTTGTTGTTGTTGCTATTGCAAGCAATAGGGCCGCTTGGGCCGCTGCAGTCATCGGTGAAGCGAAGTGAAATTTGTCTATCGTGTGTCGTCTTCATACGTTGCTGTCCCTTCATCTGACCCCCCCCCCCCCCCAACCAGTTACCGCCGTCGACTAAGGGGAACTCGGGGTGACGGGGAGAGGGGATATATATATATATATATGTATATCATCTGTCTGTGTTCGGTAAGGCTTCGTTTGCGGCAGCGGCCGATGTGTTACTACTGCCGGTGCCGCTGTACGACAACGAGAACTCATTGAAACCCACGTTGGTGGGTTGTTTCATCTCATTTCGTCGTTTCACTGTTAACATTGCGGCGCGCGAAGAGTCGTTGTGTTATTATTCATAGTAGTAGTAGATGTCGTGGTCGTAGTAGTAGTAGTAGCAAGAAGTAAAGATTAATCGTTGGCGACAACGGTGGTGGCGGCGGCGGGTTGATCGTCGTCATTGCAGTTTTTACTGCATCTTCTTCCTATCGTCGATGTTTCTCCTTCTATCTGTCCTTCTCCCGCGTTACCCCTCCTTCCCCCGGGGAGAGCTGTGGGTAGGTACGCTTTCCTCGTCTCCGTTGCTCTGTTGTCATTCGCCTATTCGCGGTCCCTGATTCACCCCGTGATGGCGCGACACAGCCACTGTCAGTTCTACTGCTGCCGTACTTCTAGTGCCGCCACTAAACATGTACAGGCTACTGCTATTGCTGGCTGAGACTCTGAATCGGAATGAATCTGAACGAAGCAACGTGATTTGGTGGTGATGGTACCTCGTCTCTCCATCATCTCGTCATCACGTCGGCACGATATTGGTGGCCGTTTCCTCTTCTGCGTACACTGCTTGCCAAGACAACTATTGTGCATCCTACTGTAACTACACTTTCTACTTTACTTCATCTTCTTCTTGTTCTACTTCATCCTCCTTTACAATAGAACAATTATAGAGAGAGAGATGGCTAGAACAATTATAAAGAGGGGGGGGATGACTCTGTCCCTTCTGGCAGCGCAGCCCTCGTCTGTGCCAAGCGCGGATGCGAATTGATGACAAAAACAACAACTGCTACACGCGCTTATTGGTGTCTAGCTGCACACAGCTACCTAGATGGGTGGCTGGCAGGTAGGCAGACTGGCACGCAAGCAGACTGTCTGTGTGACCCGTGACTTGTGCGTGCAGCATGATCGAGAGGAAGAAATTATGACAGAGAAGTAGAAAAAAACACAGAAGATAGACGAGAAAACAAAATGGGTGCAGGGCGAGAGAAATAAGCAATGGGAGCGGTAACGGCTGCAGCATCAGCAGCAGCAGCAGCAGCATGGGGATCTATGCATGCGCAGATGCATCCACCCTGTCAGCTAGCGACGTATGCACACGCTATCGTCATGGTAGAGATGCTGGCGTTCCTGGTGGTGGAAGGTGTTTGTTGCTGCTTGTTTCTGCTATGACTATGCTACTGGCGTTCCTGCTCATAGTAGAAATACTAGTGCAAATGGTAGTAGAAGTAGTAGCAGTAGTAAATGTTTTTGTTGTTGTGGTGGTGGTGGTGGTGGTAGTGGTGACGGTGCAGCTTCCGTTCTGTTTCTGTCGCTGGCCAAGTCTAAATCTGCTCTTGGAGTAAAGACTCAGCCAGACAATCCGTCCATTCATTCGTTCGTCAATCGCACAGATAGACAAAGAGTCGACCTTCAGTTGCCTCCATCGGGCTTCTACCCGAGTGCAGTGCAGTTACTGTTACGCTGCTGTCGTGGCTGCTACGTTGAATCGATTGCTGCTGTTGCTGTTACAACCAATTGCAACTGAAGCCACCGCCGGCGGTCCCTGAGAGGTTGTTTACGCGCTGTTGTAGCATGTCCCCTCATCTTAGTTGCCGCCGAGTTGTTGGCGGCTCTATGCTGCTGCGGCGGTGGCGGCAGCGGCCGATGACAACGGCGCCCTTCGAGATGGCGATGTGAAGAAAGATGACACATGCAGACATAGGACGCTTGGCCCCGCTTATTCCTGCTGCAGTTGTCTCAATGTCTTTTGGTTTGTCTGTCTGTTTGTCTACCTAGCTACCTATATCTGTGGTGTGGCCTAGATGGCGGGTGGATGAATGCTCCGTTGCCACCGCCGCTGCCACAACAACAACAACAACAGCAGCAGCAGCAACAGCAACAACAACAACAGGAGCAACAACACCACCACCCAACGCTACGGCCAATCTCGCATCCATTCTGACTGTTTGTTGCTATTGTGTTATTGTTGTTGCCCTCGCTGCTGCTACTGTCGTTGTTGTTGCTGTCGTTGTGGCTATTATGACTGTTGTTGTTGTTGTTGCTGTTAATCGAGATAGCACCCGACATCGGTAGTGCATCGTAGGTGTTCCGCCACGGTATGCAACGGCAGCGAAGGAGGGAGTAAGGAAGGACCATCTCCACACTCCCTTTCTATTATGGCCCCGTTTCTCACCCTCTATTGGCTCGTCTAGCAACAACAGCAGCAGCCGCAGCGTTGTTGTCGTCGTTTTTGTTGCTCTTGTTGTTGCCGTTGTTGTTGCTGTCGTTGTTGTTATTGTCGTGGTTGCTGTTGTCGTTGTCGTCACGAAATTGCCAACGATGATGAGTAGTCGAAGTAGAAATGTCGAAGTAACGTCGAGGTGGCAAACATCGGTCGCGTAGTGACAGCAACCACTACCAGCCACTACCCGCTGTAGTCACAGTACCAAGCAGAAACAGCAGCAGTAGCATCAATAGCAACATCAGCAAACAAAGCAGCCAGAAACACTCGGCAGCGATTTGAGGTGTCATCATCCATCGAGGGCTCTTCCCTGTGTAGTTCGGGTTGTTGTTGTTGCTGTTGTTGTTGCTGTCGGCGTCGTCGTCGTTAGTGTTTTCGAACGACGCAGCACTCGCACACACACACAAGACAAACTTTAACAACAAAACGAACTCCGCTGCCGCTGCCGCTGCTGCTGATTCTATTGGTATTGGTGATGATATTTTAGACATACGCCAGCGCCGGTAGCCGGTTGCCGGTCCAGCCAACGAGCCACCCAACTATCAGACCATAGACACCACAACAATCGACCATGAAGTCGACATTACCCCCTCCATACCCCTGTCCCCCTTGTCTACCTCCACTTGCTCTCTCTCTCTCTCTTTCTCTCTCTGTCTGTCATACCGGAGGTCTGGAGGACCGTGTAGGAAGCGCACCCATAGCAGAAGTCTTTGTCGTAATAGTACTAGTAGTAGTATTAACACTTCCTAGCCCCACCAGTAGCATTTTCTGCTAGCATCTATCGCGGCAATATCGCACTGCGATCGCGCTGTCGTCGCTCCAGTTCATTCGCAGACAACGATATCCATCCAATGGATGGATAGACGGACGGATGGTTGGATACGTAGCAACTAGCTCGATCGGCATCTAGGTGTCTCGCTTGCTCGATCTGTCAAAAAGAAGACGACGACGACGATTACAATGCGTTCTGGTCACCCGAGACGATCGAAGAAATTCAGATGGCCGCCGTTGCCGACGACGACGACGACAGAAGCAGAAGAAAAGAACGAAAACGAAGACTCCTATTGGTGCTGTTGTTGCTGTTGTCACTGTTGTTGTTCGATGCATCAGGCTCATCTCGGCCTCTTTGGCTCCTCGTCGGTTACTACTTCGACCGGCCGGTTGGTTCGCGCTCTCGCTTCGCGCATTCTTGCATTCTCTCGGCGGTCTCGGGCGGTGTCCCGACCTCCTGCGCCGCCTGCGCTGTTCGAGAACCCGATGACACCCGTCGATGCGACGACGACCCGATCGATAACATCGCTACTACGACGACTAATCGCTGTGTAATAGCTGTGGCAATTCCGTCATCACGCCAATGAGCGCCCAGATTGAAGGAAACACACGAACCAATCTAGATATATGTAGAACGATTTAGTTTTCGTGTGTATATATATATATATATATATATATATATATATATGTATATATATATATATATATATATATATATATATATATATATATCGACAGAGGGGGAGAGGAAGAGTAAGATTAGACGTTTTAAATTTACCACTTACTCTATGAAGGCAATATATGTAACTTAAAGTTTATTGATTTTATAATTATTGCCATTGTATAGAGGTTACGGCGCATTGTCCTTCATTCGTTCAGTCAACTCACGTGCCACTCACGTACTAGAAACAATACTGGCACCTGTTGCTGTCGTTATTGGTTTTGTTGTTGTTATTGTTGTTATTATTGTGGTCATGGTTACCGATATTGCTATTGTTGTCGCTGTAGAGAAGAAGAAGAAGAAAAGAACACCACAATCTTGCCGAAAGGTCCCGTCGCGTCATTGTTGAGAGCGGCGTGCAAAATTGCGATTCGGTACGTGTCCTAAGTATGCCTGGCTTGATCCTCTAAATCGAGCGCAAGCGGATCGGATCAGTAGCGATGAGGAACTCACCCGACACTGCGGATGATCGAGGATTTACTTCCTACACTGAGACAGGTCACTTATGTGTCTCAAGAATAGAATCATAAACTGTATCTTTATTTACATGTAAAAAAGCATGTTGCATATATACATATATATGTATACCAGTTGGAATTATATTCCTCTTCCGCCCTACTCCGCTGGACAATAACAGTGATGCGGTTTGGCCGTGACTACAAACTACGAGGTGACGCTTCGTTACGACGCATTACGCGGCGTCATAGAGTTGATACCTGGTCGTTCTCGATCTCGTAATGGTAGCTGGTGGTCAACGCAGTGTTGCACAGTGTTGGCAACTGTGCAGAGTCATTGGCAGAGCTGGAGCAGCAGCATCTCTAGCTCTTTTTCTACCTCCCTTGCTAGTGGTAACCAACCAGTGTGACTCTCCCTCGACAGTTGAATAAACGCTATTACACGTCTGACCAATTCAATGTGGTTAACAGCAGCATCAACAACATCAGCAGCATTGACAACAGCATCAACGCACAGCAATGCATACTATCTATCCATACAGTGCAGTCGCCTAATATGCATCCCCTACTCGACACGACAGACAAACAAACAAACACACACACATACACAAATGCTGGGCCCTGAACAACGATGAAGATGATTATGGTCCGTCGCTCTTCTCTCTCGTCGCAGCTCCCTCCCGATCGACTGTATGTGGGCTGTTCGCGAGTTCGGTGTGAAGTTGTTCAGTATCACCGCTGCTACAACTTTGGATACGACTTAGTTTCTGGCCAACAACAGCGGCAGCGGCAGCAACAACAACAACAACAACACGAATAGCCTGAGCACAGTGAGTGAGTGACACGATGTAGCAGCTTCTCGGCCAGTACTCGACCGCCGAGAAGTGTTTAGGCTCGGGCTTTAAGCCGATCTTGCTCTCCTAAGCTCTCCGGCTTAAAGTGCTGACCCCGGACAGTGGCTGGTACTAGTGTTACTACAGCTAGTGTGACTACGACGACCATTACGACTACGGGAGCTCTAGTGCTTGAGAGCAGCAAAGTACACAGGCGGGTCCATCTACTCTCGAGCGTTTGCCGTTCGCCAGCGCCGCTACTCTTCCCCCCTATCTCTTTTGTATATATATATATATATATACCTTTTGCATATATATATATATATATATATATATATATATATATATATACATATATATATACCTGTGTGTGTTGTGAGTGTAAACGTATTTTAATCATCGTAACTTCGGGATGATGGACGCTAACGCAGCGGCATAGCACCGCTGCATCAGCGCAATGCTGCTGTTGAGGTACTCGTGCATTGAAGTGTTACGCTTACCTCGCTCAGACACGCAGGCACGGATACAGCACAGCCGTATGCATGCGAACGTGTATACACATGGAGATATCGATACGCGCATCGATATATATATATACGCCTCAGAATAAACCTCCCCTGACAAAATCGTATCAACGATCAAATAGTGTGGCTATTCGACTCTGTGTCGAGGACGTCAGCAGCGCCACTTGATCGAGCGCAGACGCGGCGACCAGGTCGCGAGTCACTTCAGTCTCGAGGGCCTTTTACGCTTCGCCTTGTGCGAACGACACCACGAGCTGCCAATCCCCAGCAGCATCAACAGCAACAACAACAACACTGATACCGTCATGCCTACGATTACCTCAGCAGACCTGGTACGACGCACGACGTCTTCACGACGATGATGATGATGGTGTCGTGAAGTCGATGATAAACCACCACAACAGCCAATACAACAAACACCGCAGCAAACAATCGAACGAGCCACAGTGGAAACGGAACGACGCCCGCCCAGAACGAACTTTGTACTGTGGCTCTGTTGTGTCGTGCGATGACGCGTCCCGATTGTTAGCTATACTACGAGCCAGCTGTAACTGAGAACGGATATATCCATAAGTAAATGTGGATGTATATATGTATATATATATATATATATATATATATATATCGTCATCCTGTGTCACGTTTGGAACAGCCTAACGGCGCTTTTCTGACGCATTTTTAACAACAACGAAAGGTAGAACCAGAGTGAGTGTCACGATGCCACATGAGAAAAATGTCACCTCGAGAGGTGACGTCGCTGACGTCATTGAACATCATCTCCAGTACGCAGGAGCAACAATAGAGCGGGCAGCGGCGACAAACGCGATGACAGCAGTGCCCATTGACCTCTACGTGACGCCGATTTCGAGGTCACATTTGTTGTGCACTCTCCGATGTATCCAAGGCCAATGGGCACGTCGTGGCTAAACTTTGATCGCCCGTCGGCAGGGTGGTCAAAGACAGCAGGTCTTTCATGCATCAATAGTGTTTCATGTTGCGGTGTTTGTTTGTTCTGCTACTATTAGTATAATTGCAAATTTAAATTAGGAAGCTCAACGCTTATACTTGATCTGCTTCAGCTATTTTTGCGACTCGGCACCATTAAACACGCGGCGTATTAAATTCACTCATTGCCTCCGTTCGCCAGGGCATTGCTGGCTTGAAGTCCGTCTCTTCAGTTTAGCCAGCTCTACCTGCAAAGCAGTTACCCGTCTCTTTATTGTTATTGTTCTTGTTGTCGTCGTCGTCGTCGTCGTCGTTGTTGCTGTTATTGTTGTCGTAGTGGTCGTTGCTGTTGATATTGTTGTTGTCGTCGTCGTCGTCGCTGTTGTTGATGTTGTTGTTCTCTCAGGCTTAATCGTTTCGCCACCTTCCCCTTCGCAGCACTGCCGATAGCGGAGAGAGAGAGAAAGCGAGAGAGGCAACCAGCCATGCACCATCATGCAGCCTCAGATTGGGTACGGCCTGTCAGCCAGCAAACCAACCAACCAGAGGCTGCTTGATCGGTGGGTTGGTCGATAGGTCCGTCGCTCGGTCGGTCGGTCGGCCTTGCTAGGCGAGCGCGAGTGCAATCAAAATACTGTTTAATATACTACTACTACTACTACTGTTACTACTAGTATGACTATGACTACAAATACTTCTACTACTTCGACTACGACTACCACCACCACCACCACTACTACTACTTCGTTGGTGGCTACTGAGGTTAGGACACATTTGGCACTTGGCCTGCAACCGCATGCATCGCACGCACGCACTCTCTCGCTCTCTCTACCAGTACTAGAAGTCGTACCAGTGCGGCAGCACCAGCAGTAGCCGAACGACATCATAGCCATATCAGCAACAACAACAACAACAACAGCAGCAGCAATATCAGCAACAACAACAGCAACAGCAAGAATATCAGCAACAACAACAATAGAAGCAACAACAACATTGGCAGAAGCAACAACAACAGCAACAACATTGGCAGCAGCAGCAACAACAACAGCATCATCGCCGCGGCCGCCGCCGCCGCTACAATAACATCAGACCAGATGAGCAGATGGCAGGGCTCGAACGACATCGTTGATTTGAGCGAAAGAGGGTGAAACGACTGGGCTTGTGGCCAGCCCATCCGTTTAGCCGGCTGTTCTGCAACCGCTGCCACCGGTTCACGCGATTGCAGCTCGCGTCAATGCCAATAAATTCTCTGAAAATCGAACAAGTAAGTTCATGACGATGATCGTCGTCGTCGTCATGAACAACAACTCGCAAGCTTGCTGCGGTAATGTCATGCGCATGTGTTCAAAACGCTTCATCCTCGAGAATATATATATATATATATATATATATATGCGGCGTGTCATTGCTATAATCATCGTCGCGGTTATTATTCAGATATTTCGATGAAATGATAGCATACATAGTGTCCAAATGTTGCGCTTACCCGGAAGAAATGTGGCGCGCGGCAATGCAACGATTTTGTCGCTCGCCTATCGCTGATGGAAGTGATTGGTCGGGCGTTTGCTGATGGCTGTTTGGTGGTGCATCCTAGCCGCTGTACCCTGCTCGAAGGTGGTGTGCATTCGCAATGTACGCAAGGCACTTTGTCACACCGTTCGATTGATATTGGTGGTCCTACACGACAGTGGTCGTCATCCTGGCCGGGCATTGTGTGGAGCAGCAGCATCATCATCATCATTAGAATCGGGAACCGAGATTCCGCTTGGCTAACCTCATGAACTCACTTTAGCGAGGCGGCGCGCTCGACTACAACAGTCTCGAGTTCGCTAGCGGCTGCGGATGGTTATGGCCACCACGACAATTGATACGACAACAGAAGCGACAACAAGCCAATGATCCCTTCAAAGATAGAGGTCAAAATGTGTGGCACCGTGTCGTTCTGGCTGGCGGCCCAGCGAAGCACCCCGGAAACATTGACATGCCATCGTCAACACTTCGTCGACTTCTTGCGCTTCTGTTGCGCCTTCCCTAACTTGAACGGCAGCCGGGCTACTAGGGGCTACCTACGTTAGGCCAAAGTTCTGCTTTTTTTCGTTTGCGTTATTTGAGCGTCGTTTCGAGCGATCTGCGCGTTGACTACGTCACAAGGACGTCTGTATGTATCGTTGTGTTGTCATCTGCCCTTCGCCTCCTCTCTCCGAGGGCGGGAAAACTGCACGCAAGTGATTGCCTTTCGACTAGCTCGTTGTTTTGCTTTCGACAGCTCTCGGATAGCCTGATAGCGGTTTACAAGCTACAAGAAACGATGTGATGATGCTGCTTTTGTCTCTACGCTTGCTTGCTTGTTATCACGACGACGACGACAACAGCAACAGCACTAACACTTTATTTTCCTGCTGTGGGGGGTGCAACAAGGAGATTTGTTCTTGTTGTTGATCTTCGTCGAGCAAGTAACGAACGCCACGTTCACCTGCCAATTAACGGCTTCTTCGAAGATCAGCCGCTCGCCGTAATCCACCTACAGCAGCCTCCTCCTCGAGTGCAATCTTTCTCTCTCTCTGGCTCTTTCTCTCTAGCCTCTGTTCCTCCTACGTTGAGCAGTAGTCCGCCCCCTCCACAACACAACAGCTAAACACTACGAACCCCCCCCCCCCCGAGTCCCATTCATGATCGCGCATGAAACAAGAGAGAGTTGTACACTCAAGTCGCGGTACGCAGGCGCACACCTACGTGATGACAGTTTTACTCTTTTGTAAACTGTTCGATTCAACTGTCTTTTCTCCTGTCTCCGCCTGGGAATCATCTCAGTTTTGTTGTTGTTGTTGTTGTTGTTGTTGCTGCTTTCGTAGTGACCGTTCGTTCAAGTGACCTACCTCTCTCGGACGAGAGACCTCAAACTGGCGATGTACGTCGTAGTTCCCATTTCGAGCGTGTTCCTCCTACTTCTTGTACCGTTCCTCGTACAGGTTTACGACCTCCGACCCGCTTCGCTCCGCTCAATGTACAGCGAACCCTCTTCCGCATTCGGAGTTGTACCCTGTGCAGCCACACGATGTATAGATGTGTGCGTTTTATATACGGCTGTGTCAGTGCCACTGATGGTGAGTAGCGCGGCCGCTGGTGGTGGTGTTATCTGATAGCGTGAACGCGTCTTCCGCGTCTTACTACGAGTGTCGTTGACAAGTTCTCATTCAGAAAATGCTTTGTACTTGACTGTTGTTTGCGGTGACTCATGCCACTAAACAAGAACTCTGGGAGGTCGCTGTTGTTGTTGTCGTTGTTGTTGTTGTTGCTGCTGCTACTGTTGCTATTTGTTGCTGAGTTTGGTCCGGTCTCCGACGAATGAGAGTGTTTACTAGCAAATGTTTAATGTGCGTTTGGAGTCGGATGACGGGACCACATGTCTCAGGTTCCTACATAATAACAGCTGGAGTTACAGCAACAACAATAACAACAACAACAACAACAACAACAGCAGCAACAATAACGGGCTCCAGGTAGCCCGAGCCACCTTTTCAGCAGCAGGCTGTACATTTGAGGAACAGCGAGCGGCTTCGGGAGCTCGATGATGTAGAGATGATATCTGGTAGCTGTTCGCTGGCGTTCGCTTGTTGAAGCACGGCGATCCTCTTGTAGAAGATATATCTGCCGCTTTGTTGAAGTGCAAATAGCTGAAGAGTTTCTTCTTCTTCTTCTTCTTCGCGCCTTCACTACCACACGTCGCGTCTGCGCGACTGGTGCAAAATCACAAACAACGTCGAAATCCCGCCTTCAAATGTGTCAAAATTGTGTGAAGAGCAGAACCCACCCGGCAGCCAGCCGACACTACGCAATCGTCTAGCATTGCAAAGTAGGCATCGTTTTTTGTGTTGACTGTGTATTGGCAGTGACGGTGATGATGACGATGATATTGATTATATGATACAAATGATGAATTAGGTGTATATTCGAAACACGCGTTTCATCTTTATTTTACCTTGATTGTCGAGTATTTATTGCTGTTGTTGTTGTTGATGATGATGCTGATATTACTCTATGCTGCCCGTCAATGTCCAGTACAATCGACGCAGCGGTCATTAGCTCAAAGTATCCGTACGATTACAGATTGTAGGGCTAAGGCAGTTACGACGGTAATGCTAGAAGGTAGAAGTGTATTTGGACTTTGACAATTAACTGCTTGCTCAGTGTTAAAAAAGGCTTCGACATGCGGCGGTGGCGACGGCGGCGGGAATACTTATTAACCTTCTTGACTTATTATTTCAACGCAATGCTCGCTGTCATCATGTGGTCGTGGTCGCGCGCCACAACACGCGCAGTACCACTCGCAGAAGAAGAAGAACAAAAAACAGCAGCCGAAGCAGAAGCCGAAGTAGCAGCAGTTATTGAGACAAGCGACTCAATTGATCGCGACCCCCCCCCCCCCCCCCTGAACACAAGGCGGCCGCGCGCGCGCGCTCACAAAAGCATTCCAACTTAATCCTCTCTGATCCATTTGCCTGACGCGATAGCCAAAAAGCCGACGGTCGGTCGGTCGGTCTGCTTGGGCCGGCGTACGAAACCACTCAAGAAATATCATCCAGTTCGCCGTAGCAGAACAGCAACAGAAACAACAACAATGGCAGTACTACGGCTACGAGCGTAGCAGCAGCAGCAGTACTAATAATATTAAGAATAATAGCAACACGTAATGTTAATAACAACAACAACAATAACTTCAGCAACTATGAGTTGTCGGCTTGTTTTTGTAGCTCTATTACGTACGTGCAGAAATGTATTATATATGCCTGTGTAAGTATGTATGTATGTGCATATTTTTTCTTCATACACTGCAGCAGCTTGTCGGTTTCATTTGCTTACTTATTTGTCCAAGTTAAGTGCTTCCATGTCACGTTTTTCATTCTGCAACAGTACTACTACCACGACGACGAAAAATAATAATAGTAATATTTATATTAATACTATTGCTAAACATCGCAACAATAGAAAGAACAAAACCAAAAACAATCCCTATATTGTCTTCACCAGCAATGATGCTGTGACCACAACAACAACAACAACAACAACAACGACGACGACGACAACAACGACATCACCATGAATAAGAAAGAATTGAAAACAAATGGCGCAAAGGTTTTCGATCGAAATGCATAAATCTGCTGCTGCTGCTGTTGTTGTTATTGTTGTTGTTTGTTGTCTTGGCTGGCTCGGAATAAATGAATGCTTTGATGGCGAGAATATTTTGTGCTCTTTCGCGGCCACGGCAACAGCAGCATTGGCAATGCGGCAGCCAGACGGAATAGCCCACCATCACCACCAATCCACCACCAGCACCGCCACAACCACTATTACCAAATAGATCGATCTATCCACCACTACCACCATCATTTTCATCAGCACCACCACCAAGCAGCCGCCTTATCCTTATTCTTATGGTGTTGATTTTGGCTGCCAATGGCCACAACAGCAAAACAACCACAACCACCACCACCAATAACAACTGACCTGTGACTGCCATAAATCTCATCGAATTGCGCGTCTTGTTAGGAGCGTTGCCGTTGCAGCAATACTGTGATTACTATTGCTGTTATTGTTGTTCTTGTAGTTGTTATTATTGTTGTTGTTGTTGTTATTATTGCTATTGTTGTTGTGATCATGATTGTGTCGTTCGTTTTAGCTGTTGCTCTTGCTGATCCTGCTCATAGACTTTGCACGCACGCATTCGTTTACCAATCAGACAGACAGTCAGTCTACGTACGGTATGGCGTTTTGCTTCAACCGGTATAAATAATTGTCGATGATGTCGATGACTCGCCGCGCTAAATGCAGAAAGCCTCTACAGAACTCTCACTGTTCAGTCGTTCATTGGAGCATTTGGGCGCTAGGTTTGGTGGTCCGAACGAAAAATGCGTGTGATTACCGTCGCAGAATCTCAGCAAATAATTTCGTCGCTGTCAAATGCACTGCCGATCAGTAGTCTTCCTCATTTGCAAACGGATTCGATTCGAGCATAGTCGTAGATACCAGTGTGCATAGTTGCGTAAAGTCATATCAACAACATAGCAACTCATTATTATTATTATTAGCAACAGCAGCAAAAGCAACGGCAAGGCCAAATAACATAGCTGAGCACAATGTGTGTACGATTGCGTAGATATATTGCAATATCGATTGCTTGTAAAAATTCGCGATTTTTCGACAAACTAGCCCCATAGTTCGTAGGTGACCCAGTGCGAGGGATTGATTGGCCAAAAAGGAAGCAGTGGGCTTTACGCCAACAACAGCAGCCGACTGGCCAAATAATGAGTAACTCTCTTTACTTGTTATCAAAGTAAGGTTTAGCTACTAGCGGTGGGCGTCATCAATGGCACGAGAATCATTATTAATGCCAACAGCAACAACAATGAGCACAGTAACATTGCTGCCATCAAGATCAGCAGCATTGCCATGAACGTCATCATCATCATCATTATCATCAGACGCCGTAGCAGCAACAGCAACGGCCGGCGGTGCTTCGCTATTGACTCGACAACATCACCATGAGTATTATTAACATGATTGCGGCGCCACAACTGCCCGCTTAAAGAACAAGTCGTCTCATCCATTGGTCGTCTCGAGGCACTCCTCTGGGAGCGGTTACCTCGCCGACGATACCTTCGCGCGCCCCCACCGGCCGACTTCAGCTTCGAGTCTTCACGGCAATGACAACAACAACAACAACAACAACAGCAGCAGCCGCAGCCGCAGCAGCAGCAGCGGCGACGACTGTGATGCGAACAAAACCCCAAAAAAATAAAAGAAAATGATAATGATGATTACGACGGCTGTAGGCAATCTCGAAGCTAGACTAGCTTACGTACTCGCAGACACGGACGCATAACATTGGCGCTCACAATTCCAAGCATTCCTATACAATGTATACATAAATATATATATATATATATAAATATATATATATATATATATATATATATATATGTATATATATATTTATATATATATATATATATATATAATATGAAACATTTGAACGACGGCCGTACTGCGTCGCCGCCGCCGCCCAGCCTACTGCACTGATGGTGTTTACAAGAGATGTTCATATAAGATGTATGCACCTGTTTCACCATACCTAACTAACTGTACGTGGTGGTGGTGGTGGTTAGCTGGTAGTTAAATCATCGTACAACTACTAGTCTACCTCTCATCATGCGGTGGTGGGTGGGCGGGTGGGTGTTGGTTGTTACAGGCGAGACCGTCACGTTATGTCGAACTGAGACATCTGCCTTCATGCCTGCTTGCTTGCTTGTTTGTTTGTGGGTGTTAGGTCTGCTCAAACTGCTGTTGAGTGAGGCAACTGTGAGTTGATATTGTCCATCTCTACTACGCGCGCAGTTACTTGTGATGCGGTTTCTGCTGCGGCGACTGGTCCCATTTCTGCTGCTGCTGCAGCAGCTGCTGGTACTACTGCGACCCGGCACAGCTTCGGCCGGCATGCGGCAGTCCGTAGGCCGGCCGGTCCACTGTCCACTCCCAGACGCTATTATCTCCATTATGAGAATAGTTTCGCTGGCTGCCTGCCTGCCTGCCTGGCCGCGCGCTGGCTCGCATGGCGGCGGCGGCGGCACATACATTCATACATCTATCCATTAGCTCATACATACATACATGCATACATATATACGCGTACGTAGTTCCGTACATGTTTATACTTGCGCTTGCGGTGTCTGTATGGATGATATGCGCTGCGTGTGGCTGCGTATGTGGCTGGCAGGCAGTCAGTGGGGCTAAGGGCTTTCGAACGGCTGGCTACTGCTACTACTACGACTGCGGACGCGCTGTGTGGACGCGAAAAACGGACACGGGGGTACTACGGGCAAACGCAGAGTCTATCCGGCTGTGTTATGCTGTCTATCTGTCTGTCTGTGTGTCTGTTCATGTGTATTGGTGTGTGTGTGTATATTTGTTGCTGGAGTGGTGGTGGTGGTGGAGGTGGCGGTTCCGTCTCCCTATCAGGGTGGCTGTGAGTTAAATGCCGGGCGGGCGTCCAGCGAAGCCGACTACTCGCCCAGCTTCGTTCGTGACTGGGCGGGGTTCCAGTGCCGCGTTCACATAGAGGTAGATAGATAGATACATACAGGCAGACACTCGCATACACACACAAATATATGTATGTATATATATAATATATATGTATATATAAAAACACGTACGCTCACTAGGTGTGTACCTAGGAGAGAGAACGCGTTTTGATCATAAGCTGTGGTAATGCTTTGTTGTCGTCGCCGTCGTTGTTGCTGCTGTTGTTGTTGTTGACTTACGGCATCTCATCACGATGCCGGTTGTGCTGATGATTATGACGATGATGATGATGGTGGTGGTGACGGCGATGGTGTGGCGGCCATTATCATTATGATGCATGCAACTAACTTAGCTTAACAGTGGCTTAGATAATGAAAGAGCAGAGAATATATTCGTACGTGCGACGGTAGGCTATAGGGAACCGACGGCGCAGTCGAACGCTGAGCGTCAAGACAGCCAAGCAGCGCTAACATGAATGTAATGCTAGTAATACTAATAAAAACAACAACAACAACAACAACATCATCATCATCATCATCATGTACAGCACACCGTATTCTAAAATAAGGGATAATGCATATCGACAATACTACATCGCGGCAGGCGTGACGAAATTCCGAAAGCAATCTGAGTTCAGACTCTGATCTGTTCTAACGAATTGTTGCGCCCTTTGACCTCAATGTTTGTCATTAATTTGGGTAACACTATGGCCGTCGTTATTGTTATTATTACTATTGTTGTTGTTGTTGTTGCTGCTACGTTTGCTGTTGCTGCCACTTCGGGGCGTTTCTGTTCCCCTCCTTGTTCTTGTGGCAGCGATGATGATGATGTTGTTACTGTTGTTGTTGTTGTTGTTGTTGCTGTCTTTATTGTTTTTCTTGTCGCTCGTATTTTTCATATTGTATTGCTGCTGCTGCTTCTTCTTCCCCATTATTACAACTTCCATCAACGAGTCGTTACTTTTGCTCGTGGTAGTGCCGGCCATAGCATTGTTGCTGCTGCTGCTGCTGCTGTAGTTGTTATTATTCTGTCTGCGATCGTCGTCGGCTATAGCGTTATTCCCCCAACTCGGAGCTTTCTCATGATGAAATGAGAACGCCTGGCCATCGCAACCATTACTACTCGGGCCCCGGGTCCCGTCAGGTACAGGCCAACACCGCACTGCCTTTTCTGGGTCACATCATAATACCACGCCTAGCTATATATATTTTTATATATATATATATATATATATATATATATATATATATATATATATATATGCGGCAATTGTGTGTCATTTTTAGTAGTGGTGCGCCACAATAGCATTTTTGTGTTTCGGGATGCAGATGCTCTCAGTTAGAGAGGCCGTATATGTTGTTATTATTATTAACTACTCATTTTTGCCCCACCTAGCATCTTAGCAAGTATCGTATATACAACAACAACAAATATCCTTAGCAACGCGTCGGCTGCAGACGCTTACAATGTATCGGTGTGAACGCGAGTTCTGTGATTGTGGATCGACAGCTGTTTGGGTGGCGATTACGACGCTAAGCCAAGCACATCTCTGCGTGTTCTCCACTGCGACGATTTGAACGCTCTGGCTACTTCCACCAGCGATATCTATGCATTATACGGCACTCGCACAAACACACATATATATATATGCGTGTTTCAAGACAATCGGGTGAAAATCTGGTATGTACATGTACAAAGCCCCGTATTAAAAGATTTCTTGCTCGTATCTGCTCTTTTTCACTGCAAATCGATGTCTCGACCGTTGCTGCTGGTGGTGGTGGGCCAGCTGAACGAGCTAACAACAGCTGAATTACGCACGCGTCGAGTCTCACTTTGAAATTCGTGCCGACGCCGCCAAGTCATATTTCTTCCGAACACGAGTGGAAGGCAGGCGGACGGGGCGGGGGGTGGAGGGTGGATGGAGGGGATTGGGAGAAGAATCTCGGCAGTTGCATCTGCCAAAACATCGTCCATTTGTACGAGCATCTGTAGATTGGCTGTCAGAACAGCCAGATCACGGGTATGATCATCGCGTAGTTGCGCCAACTACGCGACACCTTCTTATCAGACCGAGTTGAATTCTTGACGCTTGAGAAAAGATGACCCCGCCAGGAGCAGCAGCAGTAGCGGCAACAGCAACAAAAACAGCATCATATACGTTGTAAGTTCGTGAGCATTCATTCACTCGCGTCCTTTGCGATCAATTATCCAGCTAAACATGCAGGGTCATGGTTTGAACAAACATTTTCACAACATCCGGCAACATCGCGTTGCCACGTTAGTCGCTGTACAGCAAAGTATGAGTCGAACTTGCGGATTACGTACAGATTGCTTCAAAAACCAACAAAGATCTATTTCTCGCTCCAGTATTCGCACAATATTTTTAGAACAGATCGCGCTGAACAGAACCCAGGGCAGAACTGCAGGTTAACACCACTCGAGTAGACAACGACAACCTACGTTTACACTTATGAGTGCTGTTGATTGATAAACTCGTTGCTCGATAAATGCTTGCATGTGTCGCGTGTTTTCTGACCGCCGCGTCCTTTGTTCTGCCAGCACGGAAGTTCATCTTTATTATTATCCAGATTATGTTCACGTGCCAGCATAATCGTTCCCTGAAACCAACACACTCAGACATACCGCCCACTCCCACACGCCCTCATATACAGCAGCCGGCTGCTCTGCTAATCTTGCGCACGTTTTGATGCCATTACGGGTGCTTACGAAATTCAAATCGAAAGCGGGCGAAAACCAGAGAGAGAGAGAGAGAGAAAGCGGATATATTGAGAGGAAGAGAGCGAAGAAACGCGGCAGTTGCTACAGTCGTCCAATTTGATTTGAGTTATCAGCCGCCTCGTGCTACGGAGACGGGGTGGCGGCGCGAGGCGAGACCTGGCGAACTTGGGCAGTACGGCATCGCGTTTCGACCTTTCGGGTTCCGCCCATCAACGCCCCTCCAAAACGTCGCGGTCTCCCGTTGAACGCCCTCTAGACGCCCATTTTTACTCGCCGTCGACACGGAATAGGCAGGCATACGAAGCATTTCAGCAATCCAACTGATGATCGTATTGAATCGTTTGAATGTTAGGTTGCTTCTACCCGTCCGTGTCCCGGTTTTCCGCCGAAGCGGCTTCAGCCAACTCAATCGCGGTCCGGATATAATGCCAGTCGAAGAATTATTTAGATGCGTTCTGTCTTGATGACGACATTTTTGCACGGCTTGACTTCTTCTGCCTCTGCGATGTGGTTGTCGTTGTCATGTTTACACTGACTTGTCGTCGTCGTGCCGGAGTAATATGGGTATATAGGGTAATATAGGTGTCTTAAATTACGTTGTTGCGCACTTAACGCCTGTTTTGGCACCGGCAGCAACTCGAGCCTGCGCGGGCGGTACCTGGCTGGCACACGCCACTACACCATCATCGACGCAGCATCGACGCGCAAGCCAATATGGGGCTTCCACATGGGGCGTCCTACAAAGTCCACCTGATCGATTGTTCAGTTTTCGGTGAAGTCGCCTAGCCGGAACGGGAAGAGCCGAAACCGTGGAGGGTGGGCGCGGCGGCGTTAAATGCGAGGAGATGAGGAATGAGAGGACAACTAGAGCGCGAACCACGAGCAACTTCGACTCGAACGAGTGAGAGAGATTGGGAGCGAAAGGGCAGAGGTCGTTGAGGTCGTGGTCTCGTGGTCGTCATCGTAAATAGAAGATGGCTGAAGCAGCTGCTCGTGCGGCGGGTCTCTGGGGTAGTAGTAGCCGCTGGCCTGGGACGTCGGCTGTTTCAACGTGTAGCCGGACAACTTCAGTCGTGAAGGAGTTCGACGAAGTCGACGCCTCCGTCGGGTTCGATCGACCTTCACTACTGGTCGTTGGCTACTGTTGCTGTTGCTACTGTCGTTACGAACGCTGCTGACGCTGCTGCATTAGTAGTAGTAGTAGTAGAAGAAGCTAAGACAGAAACTGTGATTGCTGTGCTATGCTGATACCGACATGCATATCGATTACTTTGACTACCATAACTCGACATATAGTTCCGGCTTGCTTCTATCTTCTTCTTGTACTCCATGTCGCCGTCGTCGTTGTCCTGCTCGTAGTCCTACCACAACATGGTCCTACGTTATCGTCGCAGGTCCCGTTGTGGTGGCAGTAGGGACGGCGGCCGTCATACTCTGTCGGCCAATGGGTAGGCGGTTGCGTGCGCGCGCCATCTACCGGGATCGTTGAACCTATTGAACGCATTCACTTAGACAGGACAACCATGACTAGGATCCTTCGTGAGCTCGCCTGTCGGTTAGTAGACTGTCAGTTAGTCAGACAGTCAGTCAGTTACTTACTTTACAGAGGTGGAGTACTTGCGACTGTGCGAGCGACCCACCACCGGGCCACGAACCATCGACTAGAGAGACATAGAGACAGAGGGATGGCGGGGGGGGGAGATGGGTAGGGGAATGGAGGAGGAACAGAGAGCGAGAGAGAGGGATAACGTTGGGGTAGATGGTGGACGCCCCGTGGCGAAGATGGAGTTTCATTAGGCGTCATCAGCAAACCGATGCTGAGCTGCTGATGCTGCTATTGGTAGGTCGGAGTAGTGGTGGCCGTTGTATTTTGGTGACGATGTCGTGGTTCGTAGTGAGTAATAATATTAACAGTCGCCGTAGTATCGGTAGTAGTCGTACTAGGTGGTACCACACAATGATGTGGGAACAGTTGAACATGAGAAATGATGTTGCTACTGCTGTTACTGTTGTTGTTGTCGTCGTTGTCACCCTCTTGTTGTTGTTGTTGTTCTTGTCGTCGTCGTCGTCGCCGCCCTGTGGTTCTGATGGTGGTCGCGTTCGTGGTCGTGTTGAGCCTCGTCCTCACCTCACCGAGTTAGGCCGTCCTATAGGTCCTGTCTATAGGCGATACGGCGATACTACAGGCCGGTTCGTCGCTGCATTTGATAGCTTTCTAGAAGACTACTCTAGAGGCGGTCGTTGCTCCCTTCTCTATCTCTCTCTCTCTCTCAATATGTCAACGTAGCTCGACGTCTACTCTCCTCCACTCCGCTGCCGTACTTTCCACCTCACAGGATCACGAGGTTCTTTATGCAGAAGCTGCTGCAGCATTTGCCGCCGTCGCTCGTGTAGCGAACTGAAGTCCTGATTTCATTTGGACCGCTCTGAAGTGAGGTCCGTGTAACGACACGCGTCAAAGCAAACACGTGCGTCGGCAGTACACTGTTGTTAGCTGTTGTAGAGCATGCAGACTCGCGGCGACCGTGTTAAGCCAACTGCGTGTCGCCGGCGCAATGCGTCTTGTTGCATCGATCGACCGGTTCTGCCTTCCTTCCACTGGACGTCGTTGTCGGTTGTGACTGACTCTGTCTGTCCTGGTAGTCTTCATCTTTATCGCCGACGTCATCGTCGGCGTCATCGTCAGAACTGTCATGATGACGTTGTGATCATCAGCAAGGTTCCTCGTCTTGTCCACTTGCTGAGGCCAACCGAGCTCGTCGCACCTCGGCTTCACGGGCGGCGGCGGCGGCGGCGACGACGACGACAACGTCAATCAGGAGCCGTGCGTTTGACCAGCGCGCACGCCAATTTGCAGCATTTGGACAGCACGGCGCATAAAACGCATAACCAGGCCAGTCCATATTTTGACATTCTGCCATTGATTGGAATGCTGCTACGTCAGATTATGGTTCAGATTCGGTCTTGTAATCTTTCTCTCTCTCTCTCCCCCTCGTTCTCACTCACTTGCCTTTGATCTGTTTGTCTGTCTGTTCATGTGATTGTCTAAATGCCATTCCAGGTCTTCCTTCTGAGCGTTGATGTTGTTTTGTAACAGTTGTTGATCCACACTTCAACGACGAGACATACACCATAGTGCTCCCGTGAGCTGGAAACGCTGGAAACAGACGAACGAACGAATGAATTGACTTCATTTCAAGCTGCTGTGATTGGCGGTGCTACTTTGAATGCTGTAGTAGATGATCAGATGTGGCGCATCAGCAATACATCAGCGTCATCGCGCGCAATGAAATTATGTCATTTATCATACGCATAAGCAATCATGTCTGATCGGATTCAACGGGCTCACGATGTTACGAGGGGTTGACTGTTCGCGGGGTATTCGTCTTATTATTGTTATAGTTGTTATTATATTGCTTATCAGCCGCACATTATTCAGCAAGGAAATCAAGTGAGTAAAGCGAGCTTTTTGCCACCACGACGGGACTATGAAAAACTTCAACATCACCGCCAGAAAGAGTTGCGAAATGTACACGAGACGGCTATGCTACTCGGTGTTTTCTGTTCGACGTTTTCCTGCGCCCCCCCCCCTTATTCTTTACGCAATATTAGCTTGATTTTGCCGTATTTATTTGGAGACCTCATGCATGAAAATGGAGTTCATGTGAAAAGTCATCACTGCTACTGGTGTCCAGACGAAGCTCTAATTTTCGTTTCGTTCTTTAGCTTTCCTTATTGGATATTCCGTGGCTTTTTATCTTGTTTTCCGCTCGTTTCTTGATACACACTCTATTGACTAATGGCGTTTTCAGATCGTCGTGGCTTGCGTGCGGAGCTAGCCTACTGAACTACCTTTGCAAGACGGCCTGGAGCCATCATTTGTCAGCAACCCTTTGAATTTGACGAGCTTGACAGGACCTATCTGTGGTTATTATATTTCTTCTTTTTTTTGCTGCGTTAGTAAGTAGCAACTCGAGCAAACTATGCGCATCTTTTTTGCCGCCATTATGCCGCGTTATGTGGCATTTCGACGACTCGCATTCCTTATTTTCACAGACGTATACGTATACAAAGCGGAGTGGGAATGAAAGAAAGAATAAGAGAAACAGAGCGAATAGAAAAGAGCGCGCGTGAAAGAACGGCACATGAGAATCCACATATTTGTACGGAACTGCTACACGTCTAGGTGACATTTTAAGTGGTTAAGCCGCTACTCTAGTCCCCGATCCTCTTTTGCTTACAGCGCTACTGACAGGTCGACTACGACGTGCCACCGAGTTTGTCTACTCGTTCAATCTGTTAGGGATCATTGATTGGTTTAGATACCGTACCGATTGTCAACAAAAAAAAAACGCGCTACGAACCGATATTAGTCTTCTTCGACTCGGTTCACCCGGGCACACAAACACCAGCTTGAAATCGTTGGCAAATATAGACATATATATATATATATATATATATATATATATATATATATATATATATATATATATATTTATATATATATATATATATATATATATATATATGTGTGTGGCGGTATGTATCTCCTTTATTCGTCGTCATCCCGAGGCCACCATTTACCACCACCACTCCCGTTTGCAGTGGTCTGCTCCTGCTGGTGGTGGTGGTCCAGGTGCCTGTGTTGAAGATGACGGAAACACTCAGGACCAGGATTGTGACGGCCTTCGACCTTTTACCTGGTCGGGCGGTCTCTCAATGTGTCGTCATTTGCCACTTGCCAGACGCGGCCGTCCCCACGTCGCTGTCGCAGGTCACTGTCCTCTACCTAGCAGCGCCGAGGGACTCGTAAAGCTTCCTTTGGATTGCTTGTGTTGTACTTTTTCTTCTTCTTGACCGCCTTTCCCCGTTACTTCTGCAGCTGCTGCGGTTATTACCTACCGGCTATTATTGTCTCGTGTATGAGTCGCCGATATTGGTGTTTGACGAGGGTCTTCTGCTGCTGCCATTGTTGTTGTTGTCGTCGTTGTTTTAGCCACTGATCACGCCCATGAAGGCGCACTTCTGAAGACGTTCATTAGTTATCGCCATTGTCGACATGTTCCTTAAGTTGTTGCGGACCTACGTTCCTGCTGTGGTGTTTGTTGTTGTTGTTGCTGATTATTGCTACTACTGTTGGTGGCGCTGTTGTTGTTATTACTGCAACTCTCGTTCTAGATGCTGCTGCCCCTGTTGTTGTCGTCGTCATAATCGCCGTAGTTGTTGTTGTTGTGATGACTGCACTAGCAAATCAGTCAGCACTTGCGGAGAAAACATACAAATATAAAAAAGGAGAGATCCGGAAAGGGAAAAGATACTGTTCTGTATGGCTGACACATGCATGCGTTCGGTACTCGCGTGTGAGGTCGTCATGTGCTGCATCTTCATACCAGCCGCACACACGCACACGTAAACAGGAGATACGCACAAGGCGGACGCACAACAAAACGCCGCCACAGACACCCAAAATCATGCGCCTGATTTGTAGTGGCAGCGGCGAGAACAGTCGTGGTCTCGCAGTGAACCTGGCTTCCGTTGGCTTATGACGATGACGATCATCATCATCATCATTGAGCATTGCGTCGAGGCACTGCTGGGGGAGCGCGCGGGGCGAGGGGGGGGGGAGGTTGACGAACATGGGGACATGGCTGACATGACAGCTGGCAGCGAGAGGTTTAAATGGCAGCCGTCGTCCTGACGACGAGTCCAGCGTGCGCTTTCAAGCAGCAAGAATTGACTTTGTCTTTTTCGGTCCCTATGTTGGCTTGTGACTGCTGCTGCTGCTGTTGTTGTTATTGTTGTTGCCTTTATTGTTGCTGTCGTTGTTGTTGTTGCTGCTGAAGTTATTAATGCTGCTGTCGCTGGTGCGGTTGTCTCTGTCATTGTTGTTGTTGCTGCGGTACGCCGAGGCATCTTCCTTCCCTCCTATCTATCTTTCTCGTTCACTGTCGTTCGTTTTCCACTTGTTTTTCTTTCGCTCGTTCGTTTATTGATAATCAATTGGCCGCACGACTTTGAGCGTAGCGTGCCTGCGGTGTTTTTCTTTTTCTTCTGCTTCTCCTTTTTCTTCTTCTTCTCCTACTTCTTCTCTGTCGCTGGTGGCGTCGTGTCGGACGTCATCGTAGGCGCAGGACGACGTATCCGAATGGATGGAGCAAATGGATCGGAATGGGCGAGCGTCGCCCAACAACCCGTCGCCGGACGGGACATTGACGTCGCAACGGCGACGCGAGGCGGCTGAGTCGCATGGACCAGAGAGAGAGAGAGAGAGATCCGAATGGAACGTGCC
The DNA here is from genome assembly GCA_003439945.1 of Dermanyssus gallinae. NCBI lineage: Eukaryota > Metazoa > Arthropoda > Arachnida > Mesostigmata > Dermanyssidae > Dermanyssus > Dermanyssus gallinae. The sequence goes on along the minus strand of QVRM01001343.1, from coordinate 116,866 downwards.
AATTCTCATAAGAATGATGTTGGTGGTGGTGGTGATGCTGATGATGATAATGATTATGACAACACTCAAACGACCACAGCAACACTGCTGTCTGCGGATAATCTTTTTATGAGGTCTCTTAGGACTACTACTACTACTTACTTCGGGGCCGTAAGCACGCGCGAGTCCACGTGGGGTCGACACAAAAAAAACAAAAGCAATATTGCTATTAACTTTGCCACCGCGGCCGCCGCCACCGTTACCATTGTCGCTTTGCCTTAAGTGGAAAACAAAGAGAATCGTTTTGTTTTTTCTTTTAAAGTGGATGACCACTAATTTACACACACACCACACACACATACCAATCGTCTGGTCTATTCTGGTCAGTCTTATTCGACGTTCACCGACTGTAGCTAAGAACAGAAGTTGGCCTGCTTCGAGAAAGTGAGAGTAGTAGTAGAAATAAGAGGAAGAATATCGTAATCATTAACACAGTGATTCTCTTAGTAGTGCTAATGGCGGCAGCGGCTGCAGAAGCCGCAGCAGCAGTAATGCGGTTGCTCGTTGTAGTAGCTGTGGTGAAGCCTGTTCTAATAGAAGACTTGATTTTCGGGACAGAATCGTAAACAGAAATTTACCACTGTAGCAGGATAACGCACAGAACGCATTGGCCGTGTCTATATACTTTGCAACCAACGATGCGCTTTGACGACATCATGACTTAACGATAACGGTCCAAAAATTTGGCTAAAGGTTAGCGCATAGAGACTACGTGGGTGATCTTTACTTTTACACGTTCCCCCTCTATGTCTCTTACAACACATATATGTATATATATATATATATTTATATTTATATATATCGTCCCTGTATCAATTTGCTATTCCAGTTGCTGCTGCTGTTGCTGTTACACACGACGGTCGTGAGTTTTGTTTGTTAGATAGTCCCACTGTGTGACTTTTGTGTTCACAGTGTGGTAGCGATAGCATAATTCAAGGAGAGGGGTAGGTGCGCGCACGCGGGCTACGAAATACTCGAGATTCCTCGCACCGACTCACTGATGACAGACAACTAATGGCGCGCTGCCACCCCTGCTACTACTGTTGCTGCTGCTGCTCGAGTTCTTCGATGAAAAGACCAAAATCGAACGAATTCGGCGCCTGTCGTCGACGTCGTAGCAGCCGCCGTCGTTGTGGCCATGATCGGCGAAGCAGCAGCAGTAGCAGTCGTAGTCACCATGATCAGCAACGAGGTCGCCGAGTCGAGTTTTACAGGTTGCTACGAGGTGCATCTCGTAGTAAGTCGGCATCGGCCCGTCGTTGTCTATCGCTGCTAGGTCTATCGGTCGGTCGGTCGATCGGTCGGTGGTGCAGAAACAGCAGCAACAGCAGCCGTCGCCGGAGCCGCGTTTTTTTAGCGCAACAACTTACTGCCGAGACCGCCGCTAATCCTGGTGGGAGAACAGAGATCTAACCACCTAACCAGCCAAGCAAACTGGCTGGCTGGCTGACTGGAGTACGACCTCACGACAATGTTGTCGCTGTCCATCACGTCAATGATGATGTTTAAGATGCCTCCCTTCCCGCTTCCCCACAAGTGCAGAGGTCGAGCATAGCGTATTACTACCGTACGCGTGGCCTGCCGACGGAGACAGACGGAGAGAGCGGGCACGGCACGCGTGCCACGAAGCACCAGCAACAACAGCAGCGACAGCAGCTTTTACGCAGCCGAAGGGCAGGCGCGCATTCGCCGGCGTCGCCGACGCCAGCACCGTTTATGCGCTGCAGTTGTCGACCACCGTCGTTGGCGTTTTATCAATCGATCGAGTGAGCGTAAATCACCCGGGGAACAAATTTTACTGTAACCATCAGGTAAATACCATCACCACAACCACAATCAGCCGGGAAGACAGCCGGGCTTTGTCGTTTGCTGATGAGGGCAAGGGGCCTGAGAAAAAGCTTCGATGAGGACGCGCGCTTCATAGCTAGGGTAGCACCGGTAGTCTCTATAATTGTAGTAGCAGTTGTTGTTGTTATTGCCACAACGAGACGATAGAACTGGTGAAAACCACCACGGCAGCAGGAATAAATCGCGCACAGGCAGCAAATACTGTGGCGACAACAGCACCGTACCGAAGAACAATAGAGCTACGTGGTTACTAATCACTCTAAGCGAGCAACGCATAATAAGAACGGCGACGTGTAAAACGACGATAAAAGACGAGCCGAAGCAGACAACAGCTTGCTCTGCCTTCGGTGATCGCGAGTCGTCGCGTCACCGTTGTTGTGATTGTCGCCGAGATCAGATCATTCGCGTTCGACAAACAGAATCGGCTTATGCCGTCTCGTCGACGGTACTTCGACTTCGACTCCGGCTACTCCAAACACTACTATTATTATTACTGCTGCTGCTACTACTACAGCTGCTCATAGTGTCATAGTGGTAGCGGTTAAAGACAGCCACCCAAGCCCCCCTTGTGTTCTCATCCCCACTTTACCTCCGGCTCCAAAGCTCTAAATGGTCGGACAGAAGGATGTAGAAAAAAGCGCGGAGGACTGAATCAACCGATCGCTGGCGCTGCACGATGGCTGAAATGTGCCAAGCTAATTGTTCGTAATCTTCTCGATTTCGCAATGGTAGTTTTGAACGGCGTATGTGTTCAGCGCTGCCCTGGCGGCTGTACGCCTAACCTCCTGTACTGTAGCGAGATGAAGCTAGGTAGACACCATTGAAATACACAGACATGCATTCAGCATTAAACCTATCAGCACGGCTTTGAACCTAGGCGACTGCACCTCAAGACGCGTCAAGCTCCCAGGAAGGTTCAATCAGAAAGAACGTAATGAACAAATCTGTAGGCAGACGTAAATCATTTGGGCCCCGTCGGCGCTCGTACACATTCAGCGAAAGACTGAACGGAACGGAGAAATACAGAGAGTGTGAGGGAAAGGAAAGGAGAGGTGCAGATGAGGTGCACCACCGGGGCACCTGTCGATGAAGTGCGAGGCGACGTGCTTGGCACCGCCGCTGATTGGAATGCGGAGAGTCACTGCGATGCGCACAGACCACAACAGGTTCTCCCGTGAGCGATATCCCGTGCTAACTTATGGTTTACGCGTATATATATATATATGTGTGTATGTTTAAACAAGATCTCGGCCATTTCTACAGAGTGACCCAGTAGTTCTTACCCTAAGTATCGTTTATGTAAACGTACTGGTGAAGCAAGACTTTAGTGAGTTGCAATGCCTTTGTCGTCAGAGTTGGCGGGCGGGGCGAAGCGAGGGTAGGTTAGGTTAAACTCCTCCTGGTGAAAGCGATTATTAGGCAGGAGGAGTTCACCCGTCTCTGTCGTATACACGTGGGCGGGTTGTCTGTTGGTAAAAGTTGCTGGCGTTCGGTCGGCTGAGAGTTATATCGCGGCATTCAGATAGTTCTCGTGCTAATAGTAGTAGTAGTAGTGTAGTAGCGGCACTTGGTTGAGACTAGCTTGTCTAGGCCTTCGGGTTCAGCTAGAATCAACAAATTCTAACCGAATTCGTAGGCCGCTATTAATTGTACGATCAGGGCGCCTACGCCTGCAATTTTGGTTAGAGTCCTCTTTCTCACCGTCTCGGTCGAACCTCCACCGAACAGGCGAGTCTCTGTCGCTGTATTTCATTGTTATAAGAGACGGACTGCAAAATTGACGATTATTCTTTTCCCTCACATTGCCTCCCCCTCGCTCAGTCAGCGGTCAGGAAAAAGAAAAGCGAAAGCCAATTTACGCTCGCGCAATAACATCATCATAGTTGTATCTGTTCTTCGACATGCAGTGACTGCTGAAAGACCTTCGTCTTACCTATCATTCACACGTCCACAACCCTTCCCCTCATGTTTCTCTAGTTCTGTGGCGTTCGTTCTGTCACCATTGCGCTAACGATGATGATGATGATTTCCCCCGGCCTCCCTCTCCTACGGCAGGCGCGCAATTACCTACTCTATTTATATGTATACTTTCTGCATTACATACATACATGCATAATATTCTGTTTTCGCACATTCGCCGTGCTCCGCTGATCTGTCGTCGAGCCATTACTAAATTATGATCTTTCCTACTGTTGACCAACGGCCCTGCCGTAACTTGCTGGTTGATGTTGCTAACCAGGGCGCGAAATAGCTGTCCCTCTGCAGTGTCTCTCTGGGTGTCTATTTCTCTCTCTCGTCCGCGCTTACTCTAAACGCGCTCACTGGACATCGTGCCCTCTTGTTTGTAGCCATGACGTTAGAGCTTCACACCAGTCCTGCGTGCTCGACTTCATTGCCGTCCTGCGCGCAAGCAGCACCCAATAGTAGTAGAAGTAGTGGTAGTTCGATCGATCGCCGTAGAGCACAAACATATTTGTTAGAGCACAGCGGGTTGGCAGACAGTTGGCCGTTGATACCGAATTACGACTGTTTCTACTGCTGATGATACCACTGATGATACATCATGAGCCTGCCGAAAGGAAGATAGATAAGGTGACGACTGATGCTCGTTTCGAGAGACAGATCCAACCGTGTTGACGTTGGTTGGTACGCACTGTTGATACACACGTTTATCGCTATTCGTTTAGTGGCGTCGACTCGAAATTCGTCGTTAGTGTTTACACAACCAAGCTGCTGCTGTTATTGTGGTTGTTGTTGCGCGATCTCGTGTAGTTTTGCCTGTATCTTGCCTTGGCTGACGGGTCGAATCATTTATCCCTCTGGATTTTCCCTGGAAGAGACCCCGACCACCATCTGGAAGTCAATTTCTTCTGGTTAGGCTGTCTGTCGTTTAGGTTTCGAAGCCTCGCGCCTAATCGACATTAGCGGACCAGAAAACTTTACTGTCTAGCTAAGTGGCTGCGCATAGACTGAACTTGAAATAGATGAGAATCTGGCGACCCACCGAACCTAAAAGGCAAAGAGAGTAACATTGATTGTTTTGAAGAAAAGTTGCAACTGAACAACGACTAAAAGAAGGTTGAAAATGGTAGCCTAAACGTTGACTACGTCTACGCATTATTGTCGTAATTAGTGCTGTTCTGCACAAGAAAAGTTTGCTCCAGGTGTATTGCGCTACCCACTGTATTGCCTATATAGGTTCTGAGGTTCACCCATCTGCATTGAACATACCTTAATAGGAAAAGCACATAACAACAATAGAGTACACGAACTGGTATTCCGTTCATAACAGCATATTTTCCTTGAATAATCGCGAGGGTGGAAAATGAAAAAAGCTCCGTGCTATTGGGCGCTGCCAAACCGCTGCAAACATCCAGGAAGACGGCCGCCAAAATAAAACAAAATCATAATGCATACGAAGCGTCTGCGCTTGCTTATGTTCATCATTTATGTTCTGAATTGTTGGATATATGTTTTGAGCGTACAGTCTGCGTGTGTGTCTGCGACAGTACGTGCGGGTCGCTATTGAAGGGATGACTCTTCTCGCCGACCTGCATCGTGTTGTAATCCTTCTAGCAGCGCTGTCCTTTTCCCGCTACGTATGGACGCGTCCCGATTCGGGAGGGCTATCCGCTGCCGTTGGTTGTCGCTGTGCCTGGCTGTGACGCCACTGTTGTACGCGGCAGCAGTGCCAGCAGAAACCACCCTGGCTGACTTCGCCAGCCACTACCGAGGAGCATCGAGGAGCTGCTTGGTTCGCTCGTTCGTTCGCGAGTCTCTCGTTCCCCTTTTCCCGACGACGGCGGTGGGGCTCAGCCGAGTCGTCCTAAAGTCAGCGGGGTCGCTCGCGGGCCTGCACAACAGCAGCGGACGGTCCAAGCGACGGTGCTTGCCTGGCCGCCGCGAAGGGGATCGTGGGAGGACAAAGCTTGCTGTGGTGGTGGCGGCGGCGGCAGCAGCGGCAGCGGCACCAAACATTACCATGCTGGCAAGGCGAGGAGAGAACACGGCTAGAGGGACAAGGATAGTAAAGAGTAAGCTAGGGCAGCCGACGACGACGAGAAGCAAGGGGAGAGGAAAAAAGCGGCAGACAATGTCTGCACATACACACGTACATCCAGCCAGCCTCACTGACTGACTGGCTGGCTGATACGCTCTCACACAAACACACACAGACGGATATAAACATATATATATATATATATATACGGACTCACACAATAGCCCGTGCTTTCGTAGCCTTAGCCCTCCCCGATGGGTGCGACGCGCCGATCCAGGGCTATCCCAAGCGCTTTAACTTTGATCCTTCCTCTTCCACACGCGGTAGCTCCCGCCCAACCACAGAGCTCGATCAGCTTTGCTTCTCGCTGCTCGCTCAATCTCCCTCTCGTCTCTCTCTCTCTCTTTCTCTCTCTGCTTCTTTCTTTCTCTAGGTCTCTTTCACTCTAATATATCTATATATATATATATATATATTGAAGGAAATCCCCCTTCATTCCCTAGAAAGTGCTAACAACAACAACAGCAGCAGCAGCAGAAGCAGTACCAACAGGGCCCTGAGCAGAGCTCGTCGACGTTTCTCGTCGTAGCAGCTTCTTGCGCGAGAAGAAGAAGACAACGACGAATAGGTCTGCTCACAGAGATGGCAGGAGCCATCGTTCTACGCTCAAAGGCCCGGTGGCGGCGGCGAGGAGCACCAACCGGCGTGTGGCCGGTCTAAAATGAAAAATACGCACCGTCACCGGTTTGCCTTCTGCCAGCAAGTTGGGTAGGGCGAGAGAGGGAGATGGAGAGAGAGAGAGAGGGAGAGAGAGATAAAGGGCAGGACGGAGATAAGGAGGGTTCTTTCTATTGTGGTGTCGATCAGTCGACGATGGAATCCGCCACGATGACGATCTTGCACCGATCGTAAGTTTCGTCAAAGTCGGCAAACCACGATTATACCTCACTACACACCATCACTACCAACGATACATTACAGCACTCCGACGATTGCTTTTGTTGCGTTGTTACTACAGTGCTTTCCGGCTCCCACTTCCCCCGTCCGTCTGGCCGGTCCCATGCTACGCGTAGGTCACGCATATCACGTCTGTGTTTCTTCTGAGACGTGCCAGACGTCTATCGTTCTGGCCGACTGGAGCACAGAGACAGGCTACGATGTTACGCTTCGTTCTAGCAGCTCGGCCACTACTTCTGCTGTTGCTGCCACCTCTGCTGCCGCTATATACCAGTTTTAGTGAAGAAGTTCAGGATCTTTGCTGCTGCCGCTGAGGTGGTCGGCGTAAGGGGTTGTGATGACGTAATCCGCACCGGGTGAGTCGGACTGTTGTCTGCCTTTATGCCAGCCAACGCCGGCCGAGAATTGACTGGAGGGGAGGCTGGCCGGCGTTTGAGTGGAACAGCCTCGTCCTAGCATTCGTAGTAGTGGAAGTAGTAGTACTAGTAGTAGTGTAGTGGTGGTAGCAGTAATAGATAGAGTGTGTGTCTGTGGTGGCCGACCGTCGTCTCCCCCCATTCACAACAGTCTCTTAGCGGCGTCGCCATGACAACTGATCCTATGATCCTTCTCCCGCTGTGCGGCCGCAGTCACGGCTACGGGCGTCGCCGCTGCCGCCACCGCCGCCGCCGAGGCCGCAAACGCGGTATGGGTTGGTTGTTCCACGGAGATACAGGCCGAGATAGAGACGCAGAGGGAGAGAGCGGGAGAGAGAGGAACAGAGGGGGGGATGGGGTATATAGTTGGCTATGAGAGAACGTGTGTGCGGTGCAACTGACTGGTGTCTGCCACGGGGGTAGCTGACAAAGGCCTAGGGGAGCACAACAAAGAAGAAGTAAGAATGACAACAAACCGAGATCCGAGGACAAAACCATCACCTCTACCACCACGCAGCCATTCCGCAAGCGTTGACCGTTTGTCGTCGTGGCGGGCTCACCAACAACGGTCGGAGAAGACACAGCTACAAACACACATTTATATAAATATATATATATATATATATATATATATATGAAACGAAAGAAGCATAGACATACGAGAGTAGATAGATTGACAGAAGGCCAAAGTCTGCTCTGCGCTCTTGAGAAGAGGACCACTAGTACCATAGCGAGTACGTGGCACACCGCTTGGAAGAGCTTGGAAAACTGTGTGAGAGAAAAATTGAGGGTCAAAACTGAACCCGCCCAGTTCTTGTCTGGTCGTCTGGTTATCTGGAACACGTAAACTTACAGTTATATATGATAGTAACGGCAGTTGTGGCTTGTTGTTGTTATTGTTGTTGTGGCGTATGCGTTTGGGCCCGTATAGCCTGCCCAAAAAGGCAAAATATTTTGTTTCACCATTACAGGGGCGATTGTCGATACAGTCAGACAGATCGTGCTAAGACGTCCTCACCTTCCGCTCGACGGAAATTGAAGTCGCACTTGAAGTCTCACAGTGTTGTCTCGAGCAGGGTGCGAAGAATGATGGGCAGCAAGCACCTGGTCGGTGATATTTGCGCGCAAAATTCGTTCCACACTGAAGTCTAAAGCCATCGCGCCTTGTGTTCATGCGAATGACTGATGGTGATGATGATGATGAGGATGATTCGGTTTTCGCGGACTCGGCTGAACGGCAGTGACACATCAGCTGCCTCGTTATTAATAACTTTTCTGCCAGTGACTTCAGCCTGCTAGACGCCACTAGATACTGCGCATAGAGCGTTTGCTGTTCAGCTCGCATTGGATGAACGAAATGGATATGAAACTTTTTCGTTAGCGATGTGCTATTGAATGTTTTTCGTAGGATTGATTTCGTTTCAATTAGACTACACGATTATTTCCATGAGCGTTGTGACAGTTTTATCGTTTAGGAGATCACTGATGAGAATATGAGCGGGGCTAAGTTTAAACTTCTATTTTTTTATGATTTATGCTTCGTTCGATGAGGACAGAGTAAAATGTGCCGCCCAGTTGTTGCTCCTTCACTTCCCATTGTTTTTTTTTGGTTAAGATAAAAACAATAGCTCAGCGGCAGAACATTCTATTCCGTTTTATCTTATAGATACTTATCAAAAATTGTTGTTGTTGCTGTTGCTGGTGGGGATGTCGTTGTCCTGCCCGTTGTTGTGTGTTAGTGTTGTTCTTATCGTCGTCGTCGTTGGCACGATATGCTCGTCATCAGCACTGTCATTCTGATCGCTTTTTGAGTGAGCCGGCACTCCCAAAGCGATGTGCTTGGATTCCCATTAAAAGTCTGTCAGGAGTGTCGGTCGGTCGAATATGCGTTTCGTCGGTCGTTGGCTGTAGACGGACAGACCGACAGATCAACAACCAACCAACCAACAGCCAAACAGACGGGCCCGAGTCGATTGCAAAAGCACATCATCAAGCAGAGCTCGGCAGAGCAACGTAAAAGTTTCATCAACCAGTCATAACGCTGACGCAGAAGCAAGACCAGCGCGGCAGCAGCATAAACAACAACAGCAACAACAACAATAATCATCATGAGCAGGAAGACAAAGAAGAAGAAGAAGGGAAACAACAACAGCAGCGCCAGACGATGACGACGGCAACAACAACAGCAACGGGGGAATGGCCAGTACAGCATTTGGGCGCATTGGTCCCGCTCTGATTCGCGGTGCTCTAATGAGAATTTCCATGATGACAAGCGACCGTCGTGTCGGCGTGGGTGGAGCACGCCGACTCCGACGTCTTCTAGCTGCGCTGATCCCGCAGCGCCCAACAGCGGGCGCGCGAAGTTCAGTTGATTCGTGCGTCAGATTTTTCATGTTCAACAACAACAACAACAACGACAACAAGTTTGTGGACGAGTACATCCTAATTGTTCGAGAGGGCTGTCTTCGAGCAACCCTAGACCCGCCTTTGCCGCGATGTGTTGTCGTTCGTTCACCGTTGTCGAGGTCTGAGAGAGAAAGCGCTGCAACCAGAAGGAATACAACGGACACGCCTCCGACGAGTAGGCAGGCCCATTACAGAGCGCGCGAAACGAACGCCTCACGCTAACGTGCGCCAAACGTTCAAAGTTGGTTAACATCTGCTACCTGCAGCATTCGGCTGCAAGCTGCATTGCTCTAGCAATATCGAGAATCTGTCTGCTAGCACGCCTAGACAGCACAGCATCGCCAATGAATGTCGACTGTTAAATGTTTACAAATGTTTATCTTACTGTTAGAATGCTGTAAGTGTTTACCTTGCACCGGCCATATGCTGCTGCTGTATGGTTCTATGTCTTCCCGCACGTGAGAGGTCGCTTCATTCAGCGCATTCGAACGTTTGGCAAACGGAGTCGTCAAGTGGATCGGTGGTGGCGTGGTATCAAAAGGCCGACTTGAATTTCCGCTGGGCCTGTAGCCAGCTCTTGACAGCGCATCGTACGGCGTCTAAACATACATCCCTCTTACAATGAATGGTGCAGCCAATAGGAAATGAAAAGAGACATTGAACTGGGACTCTGAAAATGTCTCTCCCTCTCTCTCTCTGTGTCTCTCCTGGCGCCCTCAGCTCGATGGAATTGTGAGCTTTTTTCCTCTCTTTCTCCTGAAGTCGTCCATCAAGATTTGCGACGACGACTTCGTTGTGACTGCTCCTATCACACTGAAGCACACAGCAACTCTACTGGTTGTGCACACTGACGGACAGAGAGAGAGAGAGAGAAGCGTCGCACACGCGGCTGCCTTCAGACCCAGCCGAAAACGGAGGCCTTTTTCCCCTCTGGCTGGCTGTAACGGCTAGCTAGAGATATGCCCTCATATATATATATATATATATATATTGTGCGTGTGTGTTTCTTGCCTTTGATTTGCCTCCACGAGTTCCGACCACAATCACGGTGGAAGCGTGATTCCTCAAGAAATGTCTCAGGCGGGCGCGCAGGCTCTGCGGAGCGGGGTGACAATAGACTCTCGTTTCGCCGCCTTGCCACCGTTTCTCGCTGTTGAGACACAAAGACAGCGAAGAGGGGAGAGAGCGAGGGAGATAGAGAGGGGGAGAGGCAGGCGTAACTTGATAAAGTCGTTGTATGAACTTACCCGCCCATCCATCCGCCGGGCAAACTGTGTGAGTGGGTGGAGGGTGTTTGTCTGTCTGTCTATATATGGGTAGGGGACTGTGTAGTGTACGTATATGTGTATGTGTATTCTTAGAGGGGTGTTCTTGTTCTTTCGTGAGCTCGTTCGTTGGTGGTTCCTTCGTTCCTTCATGCCTTTATAAGGTTCATACGTACACAAGCCGGTGGTAATTAAATGAGCTGGCTGCTTGGCGCCGCTGCCACTATACAGCTAATACTACTTGCTACTACGGGAGAACAGAGAACGACTACTTTTACAGAGCTTCTGCTAGTGCTGTTGCGGCTCAGCGGCCCATGACAATCGAGCGTTTGCGCTATTCCTGCCCGTGCTTAGATCGTTGCGGGCGCTTTCGACGCACCCGGCGACCCCGGCACGAGACGACGCACCCGGCGACCGCCGCTTTACATTGCTTCCACCCCACCCGACTCTTGTTCGGCAAGCTCAAAATCGGTCTGCACCCACCGCTACGATCGGCGGTAGCGGCGGCGGCTTGAAACTCGTCCGTCTGTTCGTGCTGCGCGTCACTGCCGCCGTAATTTTATGTAGCAGACACATGCCTCGCAGAGCTCTCGGGCCTACCTAACTCTTCACCGGGCAGGCGACCATCATCATTGCGAGGGCAACCAGCCATGCCACGACCCACGAAGATCGCGCACCCAGCACCCTTTCGAGGAAGCCCAGCGTTGAGCTCTGAGACTGGGAGCTACGCGGGTCCATATTGAGCACAGGATGAATGAATGGAGGAAATTTAACCGTTTAGTTCATACGTCTTCTTTCCTCCAACGACACGCTGCACTGACCTTCTTATAGTGGAAGAGCTTGAAATGGGCCAATACACACCCCATACATTTACACATTATATATATATATAAGAGAAGGGAGGAACTAGTTTGGCGACAGTCGTTCAACCTTAAACTGGATTAGATGCAAGTATGCATGCGCAAAGAAGTGCACCACGACTGGCAGTAACGGACGACTCGTCATCTTCCGTGATCGCTTTCTGCTCATAGCGTAGAAGAACTAGCTGTCATTATGTGGGTGCATGTCCTAACGATTGTTTACCTCAACGTTCTTTCGACGATGGTCCATCGTTTCGGCTGACGAGTTATATATATATATATATAGAGAGAGAGAGAGAGAGAGAGAGAGAGAGAGAGGAAGGGAGAGAGAGAGAGGAATAAAGCATAGGCAGCCGTTGTAGACGACGCAGTGCAGGCCGAAGGTATTGCTGTGTAGTTAGCTGTGTCGTTTGTGTCCGCTGGTAGGTCAGTTAGCGAATTAAAGGCGAAGAATTGTTATGTGACGAGGATAAAGACGACGCGTGGCACGGCACTGCTTCTTAAGCTGTTGGTCGGTGGTGTGGCCGATGTGAGGATCGGGTGACCTAAAGAGGTCATGGATGCATGCAGAACTATGGATCGATGGGAGTCGATGATGTCAGTAGGAGACCCGAGATTGGCCTGCTGACGTGAAGATGACCCGAAGATGATTTATGCTGTCCTTCCTTGTGCATGCTACAGTCGCGAGCGACTGAGCGAGGGCGGTGGTGGGAAGCAGTTTAGTGTAATTGTAGCGGTAATAGTCAGTAGGAACAGTCAGATGCATTCGCTTGCTGTGCACGATACGCGTAGCTGGCCCGGGCTGCTACCGGACAAGTCATTAACTACAACGGTGGTGATAGAAGGCCACCAGAAGCCGGACAACTAAACTGGCAGCGGCGGTGGCGGCAGCAACAAAATGACGTAGCTCGACAAGATGAATGGATGAAGAATCTAGCCTTCAAGTGTCTTCAATGAGTCGCTCCGTCGAACACCCGTGTGTCCCGAGAGACTGACTACTTTGCAGATGATGGTGGCGCTCGACGTTGCTTTGCGCCGCTTGCGTCGATGATGATCCATCCTCATCGGGACAGCAGCAATAGCAACAGCAGCACCATCAACATCAACAGCCACAACGACGACGTCACCGACAGTGAGCATTACCAATAGCCACTGGTTGAGCGGGCCAACTTCGAGACTTCGATCGGGTCACCTAACCAGCCCCGGCTAACTAACCATTAACAGAGTCTCACACGATCATGATTATATAGCAACGGGGGACAGCCGACATAGCGGCCAAACTAGTCCACTGGGTATCATCATTACAAAGCGGCGGCGGCGTGCCGAGCTCATAGGATTCGGACTGCGCCGCGGGCGTTGCCGTCGTCATCGTAATTATGTCAGTCCAGTACCACCACCCCCGCAGAGAAGAAGAAGCATCATTTCTTTACAAGCAACTGACAAAGGGAATGAGACCTGCAGGCTTTGCTTAATGTGGCCATGATCGATGCACGATAACAGCGCCAGCTGGTGGAGTACATTCCATATATATATATATATATATATATATATATGCGCATACTATAAAATGGTTGAATTATGTGTCTTGCTGCTTCATTTGAAATTGTCTTTTTGCCGGTGGACCGACTTTGTACAAGAGGGAGTAAATTCCAAACATCGGCTCTATAGTAGGAGAGGCTCAGCCAGAGTATAGCTATGTGTGTGTGTGTGTATGTACACATGTGTTTATGCCCTCAATTGATCTGGTTGTTACGCCTCCTGATGTTGTTGTTGTTGTGGTTGTTATTTTGGTTGTTGCTGATGTAGGCGCGACTCGGCAGGCGTGTGCCCCTATGCACACAACACGTATCAGCTTCGGCTGCTGCAGTGGTCGTTTTACGGGGCCCCTAGATGCGGGGCGCCTTCGACAAGCTTTCATTTGACTGGTCGGCTGGTTAATGAGACCGTCGATTCATTCACCACCCCTCGCACGCCTTGCTCTCCTTATCCTTTCTTCCTGCAGCTATCCAAGATAACAATAAAGACGAAGAAGAAGACGAACAACAGAGAAGAGGAAGCAGACAAAGAAAGAAAAAAGAGGAGGTAGTGGTAGAGAAGTAGTAGTGGTGAACCGCGAAAGCCTCATGAGGGACGGAACAGGGATATCAGGGGGGGGGGGGGGGCGTAGATGGCCAAAAGGACAAAACAAAGGCACGACGGTCGAAAAGAGCAATAGGCGAACACAGCAAGTGGGACCTACCCCCTATACTGTGGACGTGGGCGGGTGCTGGTGCAGCCGATGCCGTGTGTTGTCTCGTATCCGTGTGTTGGAGCCACACGTCTGGCCCCGAATCGATCTCTCGCTCCGGTGGCTCGGTTGACGCGGTGCCTTTGTCCATTCAGGGGTCGGCGGTTTGTCCAACGTCGTCTAGGTGAAGGCTTGTCCTGTTTGTCGGCCTCGATATACTCGGCTGACTGGCTGATTGAGCACTGGCTCGCTGACTTCCCGGACGCCTGACGGACTGATCGACTAGCTGATGTTACCTGGTATGACAGTGTTAGCGGCACTGGTAAATTGAGACCAGCCTCCGGCCGTCTGTCTGCTCCTCATGCTCGTCGCTTTAATTCCGCCTTGTACTTACAGCAATGCAGTAATCGACGGCGGCGGCGGCGTCCACCACGAAAGAGAGCAGCTTCGCCACGACGATGAACAACATGATACAACACGAACAACAAGCCGGCGGCTCGGCGGTCCGTCTGCCGGTGCCACAGACCGGACCACCACCACCACCACCCCGCTCACATTCCGTCCATGTCCACCCCACAGAACCGTGATCGGGTCGGTCCCCTGTACAACAACGACGGCGTAGGCGGGGGCAAAATGACAGCGTTAGCGCTGTCTGTCGCTGCTGCTGCTGATGGTGGTGGTGTTGGTGGGTGCGATGTTCTCGTCGCGGGCGGGTCAATGCATGATGGCATTCTTCTTCTTCTTCTCATTCTTTGCCGCTATTAGAATTTCTACTGCTGCTGCTGCTGCTGCCGGTTCTACTACGACTACCACTGTTATCATGATTTAAGTATTACTGGTGATTATGCTGGTGCACCGCGACGACCTTGAGTGACTTAGTAGACTTCGGCGTCATTAGCCTTAGGCTGCCTAGACACCAACTGTACGCAGCAACATATTCTTATTATAATTCGTATTGCTGTGATTTTTTGCGTACATTTCAATAGTAGTGCTGAGTTGCCACTCGGTACCAATGATTTTTCTAATCGTTATCTTATGTAGTCAGTTACTTGTCTGTACGTGGGGCACGTCTGTTCGACGATTCGGGGTAGAATTAGATTAGAGGTAGATCCGAATGATCTGTCGCAAAACATCGCCTAATCTCTCTCTCTCTTTAGCTCCACCACTTTCCTTCCTTCCTTGCCTTCGTATCTACGTGTGTCTTCTCTACGACTGGCCACTTATAGAGTTTCTTGTCCATCTTAGGTCGTTTCACGTCATCTTTATTCACGTCTAAATACAGATATGTCGCTGGTTGCTGTTACCATTGTGGCTACTGCTGGGTTTCTGTTCTTCGTCTCGTACTTCACTGTGAAGTTGAGTCTTCATAGCTGTTGTACTAGTCGTCGTCATCATCATCACTAACAGCAACTAGTTGACTTGTCGTTGAGTTTTCATTTTGATGGCTGTTCGTTCTCCAGCGTCCGCCGTTGTCGTCGTCGTCTTCTTCTCGTGGTCGTAGCCGTAGTAGCTGTCCGTATCCCCAGCCATGGATCGACCACACCTCGAGTCGGCCAGCTTGTGGTGACCGTCGGCGGCTGAGGTCACCGCGGCGGTCGAAGTCAACCCCCTTCGTGCTCCCTTCCCCGCTAACATAGCGGGCTCTCTCCCGCTATGCAACGACACGGCGGCCGCTGTCAGCGTGCCCTCGCCCGCCAAAACGTCTTCGGATCGCTCTACTGCTGTTGCTGCTGCTGCGGCTGCTGCTACTGCTGTTGTTGCTGCTGTTATTCGTTCGTTCCGCGAACAAACGCAGATCGGTCGTAGATACAGCGAGCGATATAGAGACACGAGATAGATAGATATTCTAGCCGAGATATAGGCAGACGACAAGGCGGCGGAGAGACAAGCTAGCTCCATGCATACACGTATTACAACGACTTTATGTGTCTGTGTATGTATGCATGCATACATACATACATACATACATGTATGTACGTACGCACGCATGGACATATCGGTAACGGCCCGCCGACAGATGGGACAGTTTGATATGCACCAAGATTAATACGAATCCGTCGAGCGGTAGACGCAGCTGAAGAAAGATCGACTCCGCTAGTAGACATCGTAGACATATCGCCGTAGTAGTTGTAGTAGTAGTAACCAACAGACGTAGTAGTCGCCGTTATAAGTTCGAGGAACAGCTCAAATTGGCGCGATGTGCTTGCTCTCCTCTCCTCTCGTATGCCTGAGGAATCCGTTCAGATTCCAACTCGTGGATGACGAAGGCTGTTCGCAGGCGCTGCTGCGATGTTGATGGTGATGTTAATATCACTACTTCATGTCTGGCTGAGGAGCAGCGGCTGCGGTGGTGGCCGTCACGGCGGTGGTGCAAATGTCACGAAGTTGTTGAACATTGAAAGCAGATTCGTCTATGAGTGGGCGTATATAGATTGTATCTCTGTGTTATCTCGACTAGGTTAGTTCGAGAAATGAAGTTTCGGAGAGGTGTTCCTATCCACGTCAGTGTGGCCAACGCGTTTGCGTCCCGGAAATCTCCGGCTTGACCTTAGATCATTTGACTAACTAATCCTATTTTGAAATCTACATTCTATCCACGGCGTATGTACAGTAAATACGAGGAGCAATAAGAGGAGCACCTAGACATGCCAGTTAGCTGTCTGCTTGCAACTCACGATTTAATAAAAAAAAAATACGACAGTTTACAACATGAGCAACAAACAGTAGTCGCAACACCACTATGAACAACAGCGATGACACAGTAGTAAAAACAGTAACAGAAAAACACGTTAATGTTACGGCACGGAACAGAAATCCTTGCTGTTGAAGCAGTTAACTACTCTTAAAATAGCATGCAAATGTTGACGATGCTGTAGGCTCTATATCAATGTACATGACGGTCGCTGCTTGCATGTGTGACCCGTCTACCAAAATTCTTAACCAACTCGAATGCAAAAGGCTGTGCGCTAATGTCCAACGTGTTGTTTCGTGTGTTGTTTCTATATGTGTGTTTGTGCTGACAGGCGAGAAACCTTTCAAGTGCGAGTTCGACGGCTGCGACAGACGTTTCGCCAATTCCTCGGACCGTAAGAAGCATTCGCACGTCCATACGTCCGACAAACCGTACAACTGCGGCATCCGTGGCTGCGACAAGAGCTACACGCACCCCAGTTCGCTGCGCAAGCATATGAAGGTGCACTGCGGCAGTGGCAGCTTGGGACTGGGAAGTAGCGGAACGCCTCCAGTGAGTCCCGGAGGGTCCGACTACTCAAGTCCCACATCCGACGCGGCATTTCCGCCTCCGCTTCCGCCGTTGTCGGTATCGGTGATGTCGGCGATCGGCGCCGGCGAGCGCGATCGCGAGCTGCACGCCGGCCAGGCGCACCTTAGCAGTGGGCGCAGCGCGACCGGGGTTCCGTCGGGGGCGTCCCTGAGCGGCGCGCCCCCGAGCGTGTCTTCTCTTCCGCAGCTGTCGCAGGGCCTAGCTCAGAGCTGCCTCAGCGGCTCGGTTGGACAGGCAGGCGGCGTTGGCAGCCTCGGCCAGACTGGTCTGTCGTCGTCGTTGTCCTCGTCGTCGTCGTCGTCAGTGACCAGCCACGGCGGCCAGGGGTCGGCCGCTGGTGGGGGTGGTGGTGGCGGCGGCCTCGTGGGGCCCGCCGGCCACTCGCACCCCACGACGCTGGGTGCGATCGGCAACGGCTCCGGCATGCCGACCGTGCCCAGTCCACTTCGGCCGCCGCCGCCAACGTCTGGCCTCAACCACCTGAACAACCATCTCCCGAACCTGAACCTCCTGCCGCCAGCCGGGAACAACGGACTCATGTCGTCGGGCCTCCAGCTGACGTCGTCGGGCATCGCTGGACCTCACCATCATCACCACCACCACCACCATCATCTGCCGCACTCGAACTACAACGACTGGTACCACCCCCAGCAGTGCACTAACCCGCCGCAGACCATTCTGCATCCGCACCAGGCCGCGCTACAGTTTCATCACCATCTCGCGCCGCCGACGGCGTACTAGACGAGCTTGAGCAACAATAGCGGCAACAACAACAACAACGAGGAACGTGGCGACAATAACGGTGGTCGCAGCGGCGGCGGCGACGGAGTCATCATCTAAGTCGTCGCTGCCGTTGCTAGTCGGTGAGGAGGAGAGCACGTGCCTGCAAGCAGCTGCGGTCAGGTTGGGTTAGTGCAGATAGCCCACGGGGGTGGGCATATATAGGCGTTGGTCAAACATGCTGCCATGGTCATCAGCATTATCGACACACCATCATCGGCATACGCCATCATAGGCTGCTTCGAGACTCAGTAGTAGTAGTAGTACCACCACCATTACCACCACAACGACCAGATACCAACTACCAGTCTACGCGCAACAGCTGGCCAACGCGATCAACAACAGGCAGGACGTCGACGCAGACGTTTTGCGGCGACGTCGATGGCAGTCAGAGACAGAGAGATCAAACTTTAGAGCGGGCGAAAATGGAAGAGTGCGAGAGGGTGGGCGAGAGCGAGAGAAAGAGAGAGGTGGGAATGCACTAAGATGCACTCTAATAAGGACAATTGAGAAAATTAAAAACAAGCGCGGTGGGCAATGAGATGGGAAAGTATGGACAGACACGATACTAATGAAAGTCAGACACAGATTTGAGTACTGATATAATATAATGAGCATGGTGCAACTTTTCTCCATTATTGACTCGAGACTTCGATCTCTCTCTCTCTCGCTCTCTCTCACTCTTTCTCTCATCTCAGTCCATTTTGGACTCTTTCTTTGGACGACTCTCTGGTTGTCGATCGTGTGATGCTACTGTGGTGCCAGAACAGAGAGAGAGAGAGCGCCGTTGTCGTTTTTGCCCCATCCGGACCGCAGCGAGAGCCCTCGGATAGGCCGCGATGGGGTGGTTGACCCGACTACATGCAGACAAATAGAGTTCAAACGGATAGATGCATGCACACTTGCAGACAGACGCATAAACACACATGAAGACACGACTCGCGGGGAACAAAGAGAGAGATGATTCACATACGCCCTCACATACTGAACCGGCCATCCATGCCTACATGCAATTATATGTCCCACTTATTAGATTACAAGTAGATACCGTTAGTTATGGTCAGACAGGTCAGACACAGGGAGGGACAAAGAACAGACACTACAGTGTCATGCACACATGCCAACAGTTTATAGCATTGCATATTTTATAAACGCGCGCACATCGCGCACACCCATTAGATTTGAGCTAGGCAACACTGCAAGACAATACAGCAAACAATGACACACAACCTGTAGATACACTTGTAACATAATGAAAGAGTTAGAAGATATACGATTACTGTGAGTCGATAGACGCAGTCGATAGACAGATTACTAGATACATCGAAACTGACGTATCTCAATCATAGAGAAATTATGATGATAAATTGTAAGCTTGTTTTTGGCATTGAAAAGCTAACACAGGGCAGACAAGCTTGGTTCTACGTCACCGACAGCGAATTATTAACTAGAGCCGCCGTCGGTAAAGAGGCAAGACGCGTCAATCGCGATTGTCCGTCATCGACAAGTGATGTCGCTTAAGTCCGCACTGCTCGTCGCCTCGCCCGTTTTAATATTGTTTTTGCTGTCTTTTAACTCTATCTATCGATATATGTATATATTATTTTGCAAGTTTTCTATCCTATCGATCAAATGTGTCTCTATTTTTTGTTTTTTTTCGAAACTTTCATCCAGCAGTCAATATTTTCACGTAATGAAATTACCAGGAAAGCGCTTGTCAGGACTAAAATCATTAATAATTGCCATTTTAATTGAATATCATAAAACAAATCTTATTTATTAAATATAGTGCGCAGAAGAGAGAGAGAGGTAATAAGCGTCATTATCACCACAATTATTATTACTATTGTTATATACATGTACATATAATACCATTAAATGTGCGGGAATGGCTGCTACGTCTTGATATGATATACAAACACAATGCGGACACCCCGCTTCTGTACATACATACGGTATGTCTATCTATGCGCATATATATACATATGTGTGTATATATTCATACACCGTGCCACAGTCAATTTAATGGCACGTTCGTTTTTGCGTTTCGACCGATCATCACTTGCGACAAGATCCGCACCCCTCAGATAGACGTGAGGCCGTCATCGTGTATCTAATCTGTGTTGAGATAACGCCATGATTGGCAATAGCACCTGCACACCCGCGACCACCTTTGTAGCAAAAGCAGGCTTCATTTTATCATCTGATTAATGTCGCTGTTTGTGCCTATCATAATTTCACTGTTTGCGTGCACGTATGCATTGAGGCAGATTTAATGTTTTTATCTTCTTGACTAAATATTTTAGAGGTTCACTAGGTAGTATAAATTTAATTTGGCCCTCATTCTGACGAGTACTGTGTCCCAAAAAAGGTATACATATATATAGATATATATATATATATATATATATATATATATATATATATATATATATATGTGCGCACGAACCGTCCGTCAGTGCGTCTGAAATTGACACCCAATGGTTTTGGTTGACTGCCTAAAGTGATTCGTAAATAGCCTAATAAGGAACAGGCAGGTGAAGAGAGAGGGGACCGCCTTCCAGACCATAACCAGAAGGGACCTGAATACACACTGCTGCGCAATGGTGACAACGATTTAACAGTTCGAGCGGCAGGCTTTTTCTGATCCTTCTTTTTCCTCCTCAGAACAGGAGGAGAGCGAGAGAGAAAGAAAGAGAGATGAGCCGTTAGTAGCGTCATTCTTAACGACAAATTGTGAGTTGTAGCTTATCTGCATACGAACCTAGATAGAGATAGACACGTATTACTACTTTCTACCTCAGGCATCGAAGGTCACCTTGGAGGGCTGTACATAGGCCAGTGTATGTATCATAGATATGATCCAGTGATTCAAAGCGAAGTCGATACTTTGTTTGTTTACTTTTAACATTATCTATACCTGTGGTACACACCACACGTATATATATATATATATATATATGTACGGCGGTCCACGAGATATACAACCAAGCACGAAGTCATACGCGTATCTACACAAACACAGCGCCACGGACACACACATTCGCATGTCATGCGTCTTTATTATACAACAGATATCACCACGGATACTAATTATTGAATTAGTCGCTAATTCACTGTTCCAGTCATCCAATCATCAATTCATTCACTCACTGAACATTGCTGGAGCGTATTTGAGCTCATCAATTATTCGTAGTGGCAACAATTGTAGTATTAGCATTACGCTTAGTAGCTGTAATAGCAGGAATAGTATTTTTAAAAGATGACGTTGACAAAGCCGGATAATCTGTTTCTTATAAAATCGGACAACAATAAACTATTGACGTTAGTTATTGTTGTCACGACTACAAGTAGCATTATTATTAATATTTATAGTAATACTATTACTATTATTATTATTATCACGACGATGATGACGATGGATATTGTATAGTTCTTACTAAAGCTGTTCATTGTATACGACAGCATGTAGTATAGATATCAGAAATAGTGCATAATGATAGAAGACAAATACAGATGACTGGTACTTGTGGGACCAGTCTCATGACCACATGGCTATATAATGTTCGATTGATACACGAGTAAATAAATGTATTAGTTACTATAGTTAAAAATAGTATTAGTAATAACGACAAATGGAGCCAACGATGGTGACTGTAAGCTACAATTGGTTGCCAATTGAGACATAAGTTTACATGCACTATCGGCGGCAGCTGAATTATTGACATGCTGTGCGTATGTTTGGAGAGATTCCCTGTGTGTCATGAGACGCAGGGAAACAAAAGCGCTAGGGATCTGTACTAGTGCTGAATAGGTAAACGTGCGGAGAGATATCTTAAACAATGATTGATAATAAACGAAATCAGACGGAGCACGCCATTGAGGGAGTGAGAATAAGAATAACAGGAGATGAACTTGAGGGAGTCGGCTCTTTCACCCTCTTGCTGTTCTCCTCTCGCGCATGAAAGAGATGAAGCGTTAATTAAAATGTTTAATATTTTTAATTTTATCCTGGAAACCGACAATTCACAAGAAGCGTCTATCGATGTGAAAAATAGTAACGGCGATGTAAAGACACGGAAAGCGTAAATTGCGCCAAAGTACTTGAGCGCAGGAAACACCGAATCTCCGACAGACAAAGAGTAGACAACACTTCAACAAAGTGGCTCTACTTGAGATGTAGACATATATATATATGAAGGAAGAGTTAAATGACGAAGATAACTGCTGTAAATAAAGACATACGAGTACTTAATTTAATACAAATGTGTTCTTGTTTCTGTTCTTGTCATGCGATATATACATATATGCATATGTATATATATATTTTTTTGATGAGGAGGGTGAATGCTTATATATATATATATATATATATATATATATATATATATATATATAAACACAGCATAGATTACGTCCAATGCTAAATTTCAGAATAAAATGATCGTGCGTAGAAATGGCAATATTTGGTAAGATGGAGCCTCCGTAGGTGTGAGGTTAAAGGTTGGATTGTAAACACCTTTTTTAAAGGAGAGAAAACGCTTTACGCATATCTCGAAATGTATAGGATCTAATAGAGCCTCCCCATGTTTTACTACCTGATGGGAAAGAGAGGATACATTATAAAAATCCGTCATTACTGGACATTGCGTCAACCACCCCTATTTAGTACGATATATTGCCCTCGGGCAAGCTATCAATTGCCCGTTAAATGTTGTCTTTATCGTCAATAATGTATGCTATAAATCCGCACTAAGCGCTGCATTGCATGTGTGACAAGAAACCGTTATTCGTCGCTAGGTCTTGCATATAGATATACACAGATAGCTATTCACCATAATGTGTACCTCTGTGCCGATATTGCACCTGCGATACACGAGTACGGGAAAATCGCCACGGACAACCATTCCCGTATTGTACGCGTCAATCTGAGATGAGGGCCTGGGTCCAGTGGCCCGGCTGGCTGGTGTAAACATAAGACGTGTTTTCTGTTTCAGTTCCTGTTCGATTTGTTTAGCATTTGGTCTCGCACTCTAGCCGCACTGATGAAGGGTTTTTGTACTGAATTGGCAACCTGGTAACTGTGACGTCTTAACGTATTTGTCTTGCCACGATCTAAAGTGTAGCCGTTGCTCCGGTCGTCACGCTTGGTCTAGCTGTGCGTGCTATTCATAAAAGATTCCTATGTTACGCGAGAAGGCCAACAGTAACACATACGTAGTCTCCAAGAGAGCGATTTTGGACTTAAGAAAGGAAAAATAACATTTTAGATCTACCTCTACTGGAGAAAGCCTATATTAAGTCCAGTACGAGTACGCGATGACGATAGATGCATTTAGACGATATCGTGCCACAGGCAACTTGGCCCATTACGAGCGTCTAAAGATGTAGTTGTCAGAGCGTTAAAAAATTATTTTAATAATCTATTCGTAGACGAGGCATTATCGTGGATATAGTCCGCGATTCGACACAGTGCGTCACTGCATTCATCCTTATCTCTAAAAATAACTACAAAAAAAATTGCGACCCTGATGTTATGAGTCGCGGACTTGTTTCTTTTGTAACTCTAAATTTAAGAAAGATTCACTGTATTTACAATTGCTAATAAAGTAAACTGGTGTTTCGGAAAACCATTCATTTTATTTCATTTTAATGCTTTCCGCTGTCTATCTTCCCGTCTTACGGCTGCCACTTTTGCACTTATCTTGTAGTACGCATAGCTCCTCATAAATGCTGTATCACAAAAACCCGCAAACGCAGCGGTGTCAGCATTGTGCTGATCAACCCGAGCTCTTGATGAACTTTCAATTTTTCTCTATCTAGCGACCACGAGTAACGTCGCAATCGCTACCACTCGATTTATGTAGCATTCGACACTAACAACAAAACAACAACAGCAAAGATCATCGTCAACATACCTGCACTTAACCCACAGATGTGGGTGATCGATCGACGACGATACGTTGAAACTACACTGCATACATACAAAATATACTGTTGGTCTGCTGGGCGCGCGCGATATATATATTTATATATGTATATATATATATATATATACACCAAGAATGTGCCTAGTGGACGCGTAGTGTGACTGTCATGTGTCGGTTTCGATGAGGCCAGGCCGAGGCCACTTCAGAAGTGTGCCCCGAACGGAGGCAGCGTTTCCACGTTGTAAACGTCAAGATCCAGACGTTGTTTGAAAAAAGACGACGACCTGAGATCACCTGATGACAGGCTTAACAAGGTCCCGACTTTGCGGATCAGCTGCTTGGCCCGAACGTCAGGAGCACCCAGGGTGCTGCTGTTATCGTTTGCCTTTGATATGGAGGCTCACACACCATTCGCAAAGTCGACAATACGTAGATAATAGTCCCTGTATATAAATACGATTGACCTAAGTGTGCCGTTTTCAAGATGGCACACAAATGGTCAGGTATTAGAGTATTCAGCGCATCTCGTATTAGGGTACTTCCTGATTCAACACTTTGGTAAAACGAACACCGCCGAAGACAACAACAAACAATAATAAATGTTCTCCTAATGTTCAGGAGAATACTATGCATGAACTAGAGGCTCTAAGTGGTGTGCCTATGAAGTCCACCCGGTGGAACTGCACGACAATTCGCAACATTACAAGCGTCAAGTCTGGCTTTAATCTTTTGCTCCTTCTCGCCGGAGATATTGAGACAAAGCCAGGTCGAACCTGTGCTACTTGCGGGGGGCAGTTTCAACAGGTTCATGGCAGCAATGCATCTGCGAGACACACAGTGAGCCAACTTACACTTCACCTTTCAATTACGCGTCTCTTTGACAATACACTGTAAAACATCGTGTTTTTGGACGCACAAGTGCTTACCGGGTCCAGAAGCATAGAGCCGCACCGCGGTTGCAGCACTGCACTAGCGAAATGCAATCACTGAAAAGGCAAATCGATGAATTAGAAAAAAAGCTGCCCCTGCATTACTAGTTTTACTTGGGTTTTATTTATCCAGACTACATAGATCGTTTGGTTGGCTCCGCCAAAAAAGCAGGCGGCCGGCACGAATTAGGCTGGCCGGTTTCAGTTTCGTACACGACTGATAGCCACAACTACTACGTGAAATGTTAAAATGTGGATACTTTTTCATTTTCTTTGTAGTTTTTCTATAAGATTCGTTTTTTAATGTCATGACTGATTTTTAATCCACTCCGGCATTTGCCATGTCTAAATTGGAAACCATGAAAACCAATTTAAGAGTGGCCGGTCTGGGTCTCGAACCCAGGCCTCCCGAATGCAAGGCAGAGGCTTTGCC
This sequence comes from Dermanyssus gallinae, assembly GCA_003439945.1. Taxonomy (NCBI): domain Eukaryota; kingdom Metazoa; phylum Arthropoda; class Arachnida; order Mesostigmata; family Dermanyssidae; genus Dermanyssus; species Dermanyssus gallinae. The sequence goes on along the minus strand of QVRM01001343.1, from coordinate 91,493 downwards.
ACTAAGCCATCTTCAGCCAAGCATATTACAGAAGCTTTCACGTTCTGGTGAATTCGTCAACAAGTTCAGCGAATTGCTAGACCCAATGGTGTGGCCATCGGGATTCGATTCCGACTCTATCGTGGACAGCTCAAGTCGTACAGGTTTATCGATTCACATGCGAGAGAATGAGAGGGACAGAGAGACTATGTTGATTAACTCCCTCCTACTACGCAGGAGAGAAATGTAGCCGACCAATTCTAAGCATACTCAGATGACACCATACATTTGGCGGTAGTTGGGGTAATAGAAAAAAAAGTCCTAAAAATAATATGGCGTTATATATTAATCAGATATTATACCTTTATAGGAGGTATGTCATAAACTAACCTATTAGACAACATTTACCACCGGCCAGCAGTTGAATCGCAAGCGACGGCACAAATGGGGCGTGACAATAGTTGTTCGTACGAACGAGTAAACGCGTCACACATCTAGGCACATAGTTCTAGAGTTTGCCGACTGCTACATAATCAGTATGCCAACCCGGCGAGATATGCTATGATTCATCCACAATATTGGGGACTTGAGTGAGAACTGTTCTATTGCAGTCGATCTAGTTTTATTCACCATCACGAACCCAAGCCAGCTGATCGCAGGATTAAGTAGATTCAGAACGATTCAGTGGTCAATAAACATCTCAGCTTCAATTAGGACAAGAGCCAGGCGAAAACACCACAATCGCGGAGAACGTCGCAAATTAATGTACCACAATCTCCAGGCACACACACATTTTAGCTTACCTGGACATCAGCTGCTAGACGTAATAAAGAAAGCCTCTAATACAATGAAGAGCTTAAAGGAGCGTCGGAGAATTAGATCGCCTGTATTAAAACAATTCCGATTATCGTACAAAGATTATAATTGCTATACCTGACGAGATCAAACACAGAGTAACGATTGCAGTGAATAAACGGCTTTACAAGCGTCCTACGTGGTAATTTGCACAATTAAGTTAAGGACGATTATTATAAATCATGGCAAAAGTAAATGGAAAATCGGCAGAGGAAAGAAAACGGAAATCTGTCTAAGCACCTTATACAAGCCATATGGACCATGACGAATGTCGTCATAAAAAACACAGAGAAAAGCGACAGTTTGTACCTGAAGCATGTAGAACTAAGCTCGGTCAAATTGACTACGGTTTCGTCGTTATCCAAACAATCGAACGAATAAAAACAATATGCCTGTAATTCTAAAAAAAAAATAAAAACAACCAATTATAGACCCATAGATCTCCCTAACAAACTTGTTCATAAATATTTAAAACGACTAAACTCCAGAGGAACGGCGAAGGAGCATCCTTTAGCCAATGTATAAAAGGAAGCGCCATACCACCATCAGTGAATATCACTAGTCAACACTGCCTTGACAGATATTAACCGGGCTAGTATTATTGTCATGAGACTATTAAAGCGTAGAGGGCAAATTACCGTCGGAACAGTATGGCTTTCTCTCTTGATGGTCTACGGCTGACGCTGTAAAATTCTTAGTGAACTACGTACAGCAGCGGATAGTACAAGAACGTAGGACAACTCGGCTTTTAGTGACTTCCGTACGGCTTCCGGCAGCCTGGCAAGGGCAGACTTCTGGAAGTATTCTAGTATTGATTATCATTAGCAGGAAGAATGTTCAGCCCTACTAGAGACACGCTAAGCGTCGACCTTATCACAATAAGGAACGGCAACTGCTAAGTTAATATTCCCGTAACACAGAAAAGTGGAATCTCGCAAGGAGGCGAACCGGCAAACCGTTCCTTATAATTCTGTCAATAGCCTAGCTCTCAAGGACTATGCGAGGGGTAGAAATGCCGCACGCATTTAGGCGGACGAGCTCGTAATACTCGTCAGGAGTCGAGATCAACTGCAATTGTACGCCAATGCGGATCCAAAATGGTGTTACGTAGGTTACGTGACTCACGTGACGCTCTGGTTATGGCGATGCCGCCGACGACGACGGCAGACCCGGGCCGAGTGAATACGAGATCGACCCGTTCAATGAGCATTACACATCGGATATCCGTGCTGCTCTGCCACTTCTTTTATCTTTTTAAATGCCAGATTTCAGGAGCACAGTGTGCACATGTGTCACCAGCAGCTAACGGCGATTGGTGTACGATGCCATACAAACCAACTAGACCCCCGGATTCTTCTCAACCCCCTCAGTCTCAGACTTGGCAATCCTTCTACTTAAACTTCTTCTGTGGACTAATTCTACAACTAAACGCAAATTTTGCTTTCTGTGTTTACGGTGGTAAGCCTGTCAGTTAGCTGATTTGGAACTGCTTAAACCTGCAATGACGATTGCGGGGGCAGGCATGATCAAAACACACCAAGAGAAGGGGCCTGACCAATCAGCTAATAACACCTGTGGATATCGACGCAGTGAATGGACCTAGAGAGCCGGCCGTAGAGCTGGAGATGGCGTTTTGCGACTGCATGATGGTGGGACATTTTTAATAGACTCTCGTAAAGGAAACATATGGAGTTGAAGACTAGAAGACTAAAAAAGAGTGAAACGCAAAAACCGAGTGGGTAGAGGAGATGTGTGCTACAAAATCCATGCACGGATACGTTAAGCCGTTTCGTCGAACAAATGAAGAACGTTGAAACCGCTAGTGCCATTTTAGCCATCGTAACGCTAACCGTCAAACTGAAGTGTCGACTTTTCAATTTCGTTAAGAAACAACGGCGAGAACAGCAACAGCAGCAGCAGCAGCCACCGCGATACTCATTTCCGGCAGATGGGCCAATTTCAACCGCATCATTCAACCGCATGTTGAGGTGCGGACTACCGCTGTCCGTACCTGTGCGAGTATCCTAATCAAACAAGTAAAACGCTGTAACCCCAGTAGCAACGACAACGACAACAGCAGCAACAACAACAAAAGAACTATTTCCATAGCATCATCACTAGTACTCACAGCACCATCGAACAGTAGCATAAAGAAGGCGGACAACCCACAACAGCAACAACAGACGTCCCTCTGGCTTCAACAGCTATTAACTAGGTGTGCCGACTCGGTTGCTGTTCTCTTGGGTTCCTCACGCCGCTTCCTACCTATATACTCGTATGTGGCTTAGCGACGGCGGCGGCGGCGGCCAACCGTAGTTTAACACGCCCCTTCGTCTGCTTCTCTTCCTCGCCGTAACCCTGTCGTCCGATCCGACAGCATCGCTTCTCCCTGCCTCTTAGATTAGCATGTACATATAGCCAGGCAGTCATCTAGCCCACCGCAGCTAGACCGACAGATATATAGGTATACGCAGGGAATAGGTATGTACAAGGCATACACATACACGCTCACATACATATGTATACGTTTGTAAATATATATATATATATATATATATATATACGCACACACAATGGTTTCGCATGATCTAACTTCGCCTTCGTTCGTTTGACGTGACTCCTGTCCTGTGTGTGTGCTATTGTCAGCGGCGTTCGCATCGAGCGCGCTCGCTAACATGATGGAGCTGCCGAGGCCTATCAGAAGGCCGCCGAAGAAGACAATTCATGATTAACTTTTTAACAACTTGTTCCCAAACAGAGTGATAGAAACGTAGTCCATTCTCCCAGCCTGTTACGCTCCTGGATCTTCGATGACAACGACGACGACCGATTGGCTAGTACTGAAGCAAACAAAGACCGGTTAGCAGATCAGACACATGCATATATATATATATATATATATATATATATATACAAACACTCATATATACACTCATACACTTGTATAAATATATGCATACATTCATGTATATGACTGGTATGACTAAGTTAATTTAGATTCGCATTTCGTCAGTAGACGTTACATCGTTCCGTATAACATCGACGGTGTGTATACACGTGCCGTGTGTAATATTGCTACATATAGTAAGTTGCGCCAAAAATCACAACAACGACACCACTCGATTCTGCTCTAAAGGGTCGCACGCTAAAAATTAAACTGAACATTGTTTATGCTCATAAACTGTCGTCGACGTCTTCTTCTCTTTCTTCTTCTCCTTCGCCTTCTTCTCCTTCTTCTTCTTCTCATTTCTCTTCTCTTCATCATTTACTACACACTGTTCTACGTCAACAGCAGCAACAATATTGTCATTGAGAGCGTAGAACATGCCACCAGCCTACCTTCGTGATCGTGCATCGTACGTCGCATGCGGATAATCGCAGTAGACATGCCGCGCCTAGAAGACCTTGCTGAGGTGAGTATGGTAAGTCATCAGTAAATGCTGAGTAATGCTTGCAACCTCATGTCACGTGCACATCGACAAGTAATCATACGTCACCAACCAGCCTCGTCAGCATTGCCGCAGCCACCTGCCGCCGTGATTCTCATCTGCAAGCGAGCGACAAGTCTGATAGAAACGTAGTCCGAAGTCTCACGAAGCAGTTGTAAGTGGTCCGAGGTCCGCTAAAGTAAGTAAATAACTAAAGATATTTCCCCAATGACGCAATCCATCGGCACCAACAGGCGTTTATCACGCGAGGGCGACTATTGCCAGAAAGCATGCTCAACATCATCAACGTGCATCATTATCATCATCACCGTGCCAAGAACGTAGTTCAAGCATACTCTTTTCCATATCAAGTTCGAGCCAACTACAGCGTGTATGTAAATGGCGCATATTTGCCAAGAGCGATAGCAAAACAGCAACAGCGGCAGCAAATCAAACAAAGCAAACTGTTCTGCCGTCACCGACGTTGACCTATCCAAGTAAAGAGCGCGTTTCAGTGCATCACCAGGTAGCGTGGCTCAAATCAAGTATGAGTGCGATGTATTTGAGTGAGATGTTTGGGTGGGTCCGCGTGGCATTGTTGGCCAGGCCATGTAAACCGCGTTGGTGGAACGGCCGTCATGGACATGATGGTGCTGAAAGATACTGAAACCGAGCAAGATGGCTTAGTGGCAAAAGCCTTTGCCTTGCATTCGGGAGGCCTGGGTTCGAGACCCAGACCGGCCACTCTTAAATTGGTTTTCATGGTTCCCAATTTAGACAAGGTGAATGCCGGAGTGGACTAAAAATCGACTATGATCGAAAAAAAAAACGGGGAGCACAGATGTCTCAATGAAGAGAGATGGTGCATTACCATCCAACACCCCCCCCCCCCCCCCATTTAAAAAAGTAGACCAAGCGGTAGTTTTTGGTGGTTTGTTTGTATCGATCCGGTGTAGGTGTCAAGATGGGAACCCCCGGCGACTATGGCAAGTTTAGCCGAATACCTCCCCGTCTGCTCTCTGACTAGGTTGCAAGTACAATATATGAACATGTGGCTGCGAGTGAGTGCGACTGGTCCTGCAGACGACAGGAGACTATCGACGGACGGACAACCATGAATGCGCGAAGGGGCCTGTCTGTGCGTTATGATGTATGTCTTGCACGAGAATCGATCTACGTGCAGGTGTTTAGGTGTGTGTGAGAGCTTACCCGCTAGCCCGGCGACCTATAGAAATGGCTAGCAATATTATCATCATCATTGTTATCATCATCATAGTCGTCGTCATCGTCGTTTCTCCATCTACGAAGGGGCAGTATATGACGAGGGTTGAACCCCCCCACCTCCACCTCGCCCCGTTCCGAAGTCGGTGCCTTTAGCGGCCGCTGAATGCGCCAGATGCATGCATGCATGGTTCACTCGCTGGATGGATAGCTGGAGGTTTATTCAACAGCACCACCAGCATTATCATCCTCAGTAGCAGCAGCAGCAACTTCATCACCATCATCTTCAGTAGCAGCAGCAGCAGCAGCAACTTCATGACCATCATTCTCAGTAGCAGCAGCAACTTCATCACCACCACCACCATCATCAGCAGCAGCAACTTCATCACCATCATCTCATCATCATCTTGGCAGAACCCCACCCTACAATTACTACACTTCGTTGAGTTTGAATGAATGAAGCTCGGTTGATCTGCTTCTTTGGCTGCTGCTGCAGCAGCTCGTGCCACCGTTGGCCGTCCGCAGCCCAGCCTGCCGACATTTGACTCGGCACGCTTTTGCCTCGGCAAGCGAACGAGCGAGCGGATGGCTGTGAGCGGGGATGGGCTTCTTTTGAATGCGGGGCAAAACGGGACGGTGCGAGCGTGTGCCAAGGCAAAAAGGCACTTTTTGTGCTCGTCACCGTCGACGAGAAAATACCACGACTACGGGGACGACCAGAGCTAAATCAATAAAACGCAGCCGGCCGACGCAGACCTAGATTTAAGAGAGCCATTATATATATATATATATATATATATATATATATATATATATATATATGCATGTATATATACATGCATACAGATATGTGTGTGTCTAAGCGTGTGGAAGATGAGTGAGGGCTTTCTTTGTTAAGCCCTCACTTGCACAACATGTGCCCCCACAGACAAGAAGAGCGGTGCGTACGGTCTTCGACCGCGGATTTCTTATAGTAAGTAAATGGAAAAGAGCCAACGCACTCGCGACAGCGTAGCGAGCGAAAGCATATGAGAGAGAGGAAGCACAAGGACTGCGAATAGGAGAACAGGCAGCAAAAGAAGACATGTGGCCCTATACAGATACGTCCAGAGGCATATGATTGTTTCCCCGGAATATGGCTAGTTAGCATGCATGTCTATCTAGTATTGAGGTGTCCATGTACAACCAGTGGCGCATACGACACAGAGAGAACGGAGGGGAAGAGAGAGGGAGAGAGCCTTAACGAGCATCAACCAGACTATCTAAGAAGGCAAAACGAAGAGACAGGCAACACAAGGAAAAGCAAGGAATACACAATCTTTCTCTCAGTCTCGTGTTGTTTCGTTTCTTTGGCGGCGGCCGCCGCCGCCACCGCCGCAATGGACGCCGATTGAGCAAGTGGTGCAAGTGGCATCAATGAGACTACCGAACAATACCCTTGGTCCTGGTCTTCTGGTTGAAGCCAAATAATTAATTGCTACAAGCATACCAGCAACCGCATCAGCAGCAGCACCAGCTACAGTTACAGCTTTTCCCCCCACTCCCTCCCGCGCCGTTCTTGCGTTCCCCTCGCGTTCTTCGTTTCTTTCTGTCCCGTCCGGCATCTGAATGTTTGCTGAATTCTTCTCCTTCTTCGTCCCGTTTTTGTTGTTCTGTGGCTGCCGCGTGCCAACTCGACACTCTGTTGACATCTTTTTCCATGAGCTGCCCCACAACGGCAGTCCCACAGCTCTGCCCTAACCAGCCAAGCAGCCAGCCTAAGAATCTCAGAATTTCGGTCGGTGGTGCGTCCGTTGGTATGCTCGAATGCCCTTTACACGTTAAAGTATGCCTAGACGACACGCCAAGACACCGAATGAGCGGACGATCAAGAGGGCCTGAAACTGCCGCACGGACCAAGCAAACGGAGCCAAAAAAAAGCTGACCGCTAATGAATCGATTTAAGAGAAACACGCCAACAATAGAAACAGCGACAATACTTGTCTGTGCCTGTGTGTCTGTGTGAGTGCGAGTGCATACGTCGGTGCCTGAATGTACAAATTAAGCAGACCACCACAACGAACAAGAGGTAGGAGAGCACGAAAATACTGCACTGGTAGGACTAAGTGTATCAACAAGTGGTGTGCGGGAAGGTCCTCGGAGGCGGGGAGTCTTTGGGACGCGCTGCTGTCCGCTTTCTACGTCGATCTCACCACCCCGGTTTCATCGGTTTCTCGTCGCTGCCGGCCTCTACTTGAAGGTCTTTCCCACTCACAATACAACCTATTGGCATATTGGCTCGCTGCCGTGGGCGGGACTCTCAGCCTCTTCATACCCCACCCCCCGCAAAACATGTACGAACGTCGCGTGTAAACTTATGCTAACGTAAAAAACGTGGACGAACTGCGAGCAGCAGCGATTGTTTGATAGTCAGCGAACGCCATCTGATAAACGGATCCATCCACCTGCGATTCATCTGTCAGCTGTTGTTAACGCACACCTTGCCGATAATGTGGCAGGTAGGAGTGCTGAGGATGCTCTCCTTGTTTGCCAAACCTGCCTCCCGTCTGCAGGCTTGTTGTCAAGGGAAACCAAGAAAGCTCGGGCGAGGAGAGCCAAAGTCGCAAGTTTGGCGGCATTGGCTGAAATAGCAGGACTACGCGGATAGTATATGCCAGTAAGGTGGTGGCGTAGTCTAGGGGACTGGTGCGCTTCTTCATGATAAGCCATGCACCGCTGAGAATCAGCGGCCGTGCTGCCACGAGGACTGTTGGGAAAACCCTTGATATTTCAACATGTCCGGCTCTCGGTGCATTAAAGATATGCCTCACGGTGAGTTCCAAGCCCGTAGGGGACGGAGGAGAGTCTAGAATAAAAAATAACCTCTTTAAAAATGTTTTATGCCATTGCCATCGTAGACTTAAGCTTCACTCTCTGTCAGGCCGGCTCTCCTTTTAATAGTACTACGAGCTGACAAAAGGAGTGGTGAGTGTCCTTCGGATCAATTGATTCTATAGCCATTATACTGCGTCCCTTAACCTGCGAAACGGTTCTTCTAGAGGTACAGGCGTACTCTGTACTTTTTGTTGCGAATCTGTCTCTTCTTAGGCGCTCCAGGTGCCCCTTTCTGACCACTACCTCTCGCGCCACTGCAGCTCCTATATGCCAGTTAAAAGTGGCTTTACAACTGAATTGCTCAAATTGTGAAATCCCCTGAGTAGGCAGGTCCGAAGGGTTCGTAGCGCTCGCGAGAGAAAGTCGTCGCTTTCATGTGTGGGTCAAATACCATTCATGAAACTATGACATCGGATATGAAAAAGCTACTCAATAATTTTCAAACAAACTATAATTTTCGACTCATGAATTGTTAAACAGATTATAACTTTGATGTATTGCTATCCCGATGATACGCCGCTTTGTCGACATAGACACGTACTTAATATATACATCGATTCCTCTTATATGCACAATTTGTTCTTTCTGAGGCGTTTAAACAGCACCTTCAGAATTGGGAGGCACAAATAACCGATGTCTATCCAACCGTCTTTATGACGCCTGCGCTCATCTCGGACACGTGGAAGAATCCCAATATGAAAAATCGTCACCTTACTCTTCGGTCCGCAGTGCATAGGTTTCACCATAACATTTGCGCACGGCCTAGCCTCTATAATGCTGGCGAATCATGTACTTGTCAACGTTGCGGTCCGCAGTGCACAACACATCATTTACTTAAATGCTCCAATTCGGTTTCTGTAAACCGCCTAATATAACAAAATATAATGCTTGCTATTTGGTCAATAAACTACCTATTAATTTGTTCTTTCCGGTAGAGCCTGGTTGTCATATTGCCAACATCTTACCAAATGTGTGTCTGTTTGGTGCTAACCTGTCTTGAGCTACATAGTTAATGTGAAAAACCACACACACACAGCGTTTATATAATATATAACTAACACGAATAGATATAATCTAAATGAAGGAAAATTGTCTGCTATTTTCCTCGGGTAGAAAACGCACTAGAGCCTTTGAAAAGTAAGATATTTGACAAGAGCTGCTAGTATCGCTGGTTAATAAGAATACGCCGACAGAGGAGAACAGACACGCCGACAGAGAATTGGCTCACCTGGCACAGTCGAAATAGCCTAGTTGGAGATGGGTGAATAGACGAAACAACAATTGATCGCGGAAGTACATCGGATGAGACGTCCAATGCCAAGTTACACACTGAAGCGAGTGAGATACACAGATATAATGCAAGGCCACCATCAATCGAATCAAGACGGAACGTTTTTCCTCTCCCTGCCGGGCTCAACTAAGTTGTCAAGGTACCCCGGTCGGTTAAACCAACCGACTGCGCAATTGACGACTGGTTTCAGAAAATGAAATGTCCACGGCTAAAATGCTACACGGAAATGTTCAACCGAGTTAGCTGCACACGAAGGTTGTTGTGGGAGCGCATGCGACGATTTGCACTTATGATCTTAAACCGATAGTGTTTTCGTTGCTATGTTGTTTTTGTTATTAAACTGAAACGGTTAATGCTGTTTTGCAGCTGATATGGTTGTGCCTGCCTCTTGCCGCTGCGTATATTGAACATCATTCGGAGAACACTTGCTAAACGCACTATAGAACGCAACTAGAAGTACTTTCATTGAATGTAAGGTCTAGCTGCAATGTGTGTAGGCTTGCCTATTTGCGTTGTAGTTTTAGGTGTACTGACTTTACCCGTACGACGGATCGCCAGCGCATGTCATCAACTACGACTAATAATTATCTCAATCATATATTCATTTCATATGTATTCCGTGAAAGATGTACATACGTGACGAGCGTCTTCGTTTGAAACGACTAGCGAATAATCGGAACGACTATAATCGAAGCTGCAATAACTGCGACATAAGTATTATGGTCTAGTTAGTGACGTTGCAAATGAAGATATAATTATAACTGCAACCATATAACCGCAATTAAAATAACAACAACAACGCCAACGATAATCGATAACAGCTCCGTAGTATCGTTTACAACAATAATAGCTACAGCTTACAGCCTTGCACTTACAACGATTTCAGTGTAACAACCTTCGAACGAAAATAACGGATATGACAGCAACAACAACAACAACGACAATGACGCCGCTTACGGTATGTCAAGTTATAATCACGATAGCAACGGCAGTTGCCGCAGCAGCAGCAGCAACAGCAAATCATTCACGTCCCGTAATTAAGTTATAGCAGCCGCCACGACGTCTGTTAGGCGGGACGTTTTAATTGTTTGACGGGAACTTGACTCGGCGGCGTCGTCGTCGTCGTCGTCGCCGCCGCCGCCGCCGCTTTCGCCGCTGTTTTTTTTGTTGTTGTCTGCTGCGACGTCGGCGCGGGGCGGCCTAAACGACGACATCGGCCCTGCCCCCGCTAAACTTCTCGCTCAATGAGTGAACGCCTACGTGTCCCGCCTACCCGAAAAGCTAAAAACTAGCGGCCCGTTGAAAGCCGAAGGTTTTCGGCACGAGCTAGGCCTTCTTGCCGGCGTGCTCAATCAATTCATCCATCCGTTTGTCCGTCCGTCCGTCTGTCCGTCGCGGCGACAACAATCCATCGATTGATCGGTCCAAGATCGAGCCGACCCACCAATCGATCACGGATAGACTGTCCAATCGACCACGGATTGACCAGGGATTGATACCCCAATTGATCCATGACATTGTGGACGGGCGACTCTGTTCAAGTTTCTTGCACGTTCCGCCACCATTGAATGCCTACGTCCCGCTTTGGCCGCTAACCGTCCGTCAATCGCTAGGTGTGGTCTAGAATCCTTCGGCGGACAAACTCGCTCGCTCGTTCGTCGCGGCAGCGGCGTTCGTAGTTCATTTAGCGGGCGAACGCGTCATTCGATAGGCGGATGTTCATTAGGCGGATCATGTCATTGTCGAATGCCGCAGCGGATTGACAGCGGATAGTCAGGGCGGGAGGAAGAGGGGAAGGGATCATTGGGAACACACTAGTTCGGCGGTGGTTTCGACTTCCCGACTGCTGCTCGGTAGAAAAGAAACGGAAGCATCAGCCGCAGCAACACTAAAAGCTGATATGGTTAGCTCCTCCCCGATTGTGTCGCTATTGTTGCGGTTGGTGTTATTGTTTCGGTTGTTGTTGTTGTTTCCATTGGTGCTGTTGTTGCTGTTGCAACAATTGTTGTTGCGGTTGGTGTTGTTAGCGATGTGGTTGTTCCTAATGTGGCTGCCATTCTGACTCTGATGCCGCCACTTGACAAACTCACCTACATGCATGCAGTTGTCTCATTCTACTTCCATCTGATGAATGAATGAATGAATGATGGTGATGACGATAATGATGATGATGATGATACCTTTTTGTTGCTCTCCCGTTACGCAAGTTGTTGATGCTGTTTTGCTGTCATTTGCGTCATGGTCGTGGTGGCGGCAGCAGCGGCGGCGGCGGTGGCCGTAATGGCTCATCGCTGTCAGAATCCGTCAATGCGGAAGCAATTCAATCGGAACAGGGTCTGCTGCTCATCTGCTACGTGGCGGCCATTTGCCGTGTCGTGTAACAAACGACGACGTCAGGAATAGCAGCATAATAACAATAATTACATCAACATCATCATCAGCAGCAGTAGCAGTAGCAACTGTGGTAGCAGCAGCAACAACAACAACAACAAGAGCAGCAATGTAATTACTATTATGATTATCAATCATTCGACTGCTGGCTGCTACATCATATTTCTGGCACCGGTCTCGAGCGTCCAGCGCGAGAGCAGAACCGAGGGCGAAGTTCAGCAGTTGCTATTGTTGTTGTTGTTGGTGTTGTTGGTGTTGTTGTTGCTCAATGGAAGCCACAGTCGCATCTGTCGATAACAACACAACGCAACACACGAAGACGACGAGAACAACAATAACAGCAGCAGCAACCACAACGACAAGTAATGATATGAATAACAATGGCAAAGCCATTACATATAACAGCAGCGTATAACAACTGCAGCAGCAACAACAACCGGCGCAGACTATAACAGTGACCATGACGCCATCAGCCACAGCTGTTGCTGCTGCGGCTACTATAATAATAATAATATTTCGATTACAATCATAAAGTATAATCATATTTATTACTATCATTGGTTATGCTGCTAATACTTCTACTGAAGCTGGTATTAGTTTAGCATTGCCAGCAGCGGGGCAAGCTATAGCGCTACACTTTCAGCGCTAAAAACATTTGTACGTAGAATGTCGATGAACGCAACAATATATGACCATAGCAAAAGATACGACCAAACAGTCCAACAGATATAACACGTCGTCACTCGGCATTACAATTCAGGAATTAAGAAAATTGTCGTTGTCGAGTTTTGCCACGTCGAGGCGTGAGTTCCCGAGTTTGACATTATTAACGCGTTATTGTGATGACAGTACTCAATTCAATTCAAATATACGATTATTTTGTCAAAGGAGGGCATTATTCATTGCAATGTTTACATTTCACAAGCCGTTAGCTAGATTTACACACCAGTAGTCAGTTTACAGTGTGTGCCGACATGTTTATCCGTCGTTAGCGCTTCGAGTTGTAGCAAAGTGCCCTGGCCATCTGCAGTGCGCTATCCGCCCATATATTCGCGCGTCGATCTCCTGAGATCTGCGCTACTCTGGTTACTGCTGTTGTTGCTATTACCTGACTGCTAATAGCGGTACACCAATACAATACCGTATAAAAAATAACCAACGTTAGACATATAATGAAAGAGAGGTTGAGGAACGGACAGTCAGTACAAAGGTAGAAGGGCCATTAAAGAAAAAGTGATCATTAGCATTATTATAGGTGTTCCTTTTGTTAGAGTTTACAGAGTTATTACACGACGAGCCCGTTGTCGGCATGTAGCGCATGTTTATTATGCGTCGCGTCGGGATCGAGCAGCCGGCGCGATTGCTAACCGACATTAATGAAGGTAGTTCTGGGTCAACTACCGTTCCCACTATGTGTATGTACAGTCCCGCCAACATAATCATGTGAATAGACTCGAGCTATTATTGTTCATCTTTCAGAAGTAGTTGTGCGTATTGCCTGTGCGAGCTGCCATAGCCTGCTGTAGGCGAAAGAAAAGGTGTGCACAAACGGAGAGGTTTTGGTGCCGTCCCGCACTCAGCCGGAAGCACAAATAAATCAGCACGAATCATATCGTGCAATTCTAATCATCGTCATCATAATCATCATCACAATAACAACAACGACTGAACAAGGTCGTTTGACAGCAAATCCATTGTCTTATGCACATACGGGATGTCGTGGGCTCAAAGCTCGCAGCAAATAACAAACACAGCAAGTTGTTGTGATTGTTGTTTTAATTAGAGCGTTGCTAGTATGGGCCAAAGTGAGCCTATTGTCTGTACTACCGCGGTGATCATTATGGATATTGTCTATATGTAACTACACACTAGCAGATGCCTTCATTGTTGCGAGCTCGTAATATTTATATATATATATATATATATATATATAATTTGTTCAACAAACTTTGGGTCTAGTACAACTTGGCAAAATTTTTTTTTTATAATGCAAGAAGGTGAAAATGTCTTCTTTTAAAGTGAAAGCGAATTTTCCAAAAGTGCTTGTATCAAAGTTTATACCCTGACATATCTTCACTACAACTGCGAGTGCGAGAGCCTCAGTCATCTTATCGACAAGCCAGTAATATCTGCGTGTTTGGAGGAAAATTTGGCATCCGTGTAATTGCATTCTACGTTAGCTCAAGGCAGAACAACTGTTGTTTTGAAGATAAGTCTCAAGAAATAAAATTCTTTGCAATTTTTATATTTTGGCTTTTACGCTCAATTACCATTTTTAGATGATATTTCCGCCCCCTTGTTCTATTGGAAAATACGTTTTTTCGCCGAGCTGTACTAGATCCCAAAGTTTGTTGAACGAAATCTTGGAGTAGTATATATATATATATATATATATATATATATATGTATACAGAGTGGCGGTCATCCGGCGGTCATGTCGAGATTGATTGCAAGCATAAAGTACCTCCTCTATCGGATAAATCACTCTAAGTCATTTATGCATGCAGTCAGTCTCGACATGATCGCCGAAAAATCTTAGATTTGGTCAAATTGGTCGACATGAAATGCATTTGATTTGTTAGTTTTAAGCGCTGGTTAAATGTTCGTAGGCTTAAGGTTTTTGAAATGTTGGGCGTGGAAGCAATAAAAAGAACTTCTATTTTTGCAAGTTCTCTTGTAAACGACAATGTCATATATTGACCGGCGTTATATCTCTTTTAGAAAAAGAAGCATTTTCTCACTAATACGACAATTTGCTTAGTTTATGTATAGGATGACTGGTTGTCTCGCAATTGCACATTTCGGACTCGTCTGTCCGGCAATAACCTCAGTGTCACGGATTTGATTAATAATACTCTCATTCAGAAACAAGACTTTTCAGAAAACATGTTTTATTTCGAAAAAAAAAAAGATTTGCTTTAACAAACGATACAGTTCCTTATACAGTTTAGGCAGACTGTGGTAACACCTATCCCAAGCAAACTTTAGTTTGCTTGAGAAGTGCTTCACACTATACTAGAAGCGAGTACTTTGCCTTTCAATCAGGACGAGAAGCCGCTTCGTGTATGTATTGCCGGACTGTGCGCCAATGGTGGAGTTGCTTTGGCTTAGGCTGCGTATGTCTATGACGGAGCCACTTAATCAGTTCTTAGGTGAAGGGCGACGCAAAGTTGCAAAAGCAGCGACGGCGGTAAGAGCGCTCGACGTCTTTAAGTCTTTTAGTTATGGGTTTGCGATGACACCTCGTATCACGTTTTATAACCTCGTATGCTCCCGTAGGGAGCTCCATAAAGACTAAAGCACTCAATGTATTTGTCGGTTCTGCTCGCAGCAACGCGCAACGTGCATTTTTTATTTATTTATGAACGCACATAAATGTGAAATTAAAGTTGTAGGCGGATCTCGAGAGGAAAGCAAATGCAATAGATGCTATCCGAAAGATTATTTCTGCGGTAAGGCAGCTGATCAAGTAGAGATGCATTTATTGGGGCCCCAAAAGATGGACGAAGAACTTAGGCCGTAGTTGGCAAACGAAAGTTCCTGGGAAACATATGACCATATCTTAAGACGATGCATCCACGGGCGTTACTGAGCCTTTAGAGGCATAGCCTGGGATCGCCACGATTTAACTAACGTTGATATATACCCAGCTGCATTGCAGGTATATTATACTTCTACTAAAAAAATCACGGGTGCTGAATTAGAAAAGCTGAATTCAAAAGTGCACCGCAAAATATCGAAAGAGGAGCGGGAAATCTAGCGTCAGTCTGCTATGCAACCTTTCTAAACGAGTTTCGTTCGCTGTCGAAATCATTGGGGAGAGATAACATACAAAAGCTGATCCGTATGAATAAGGAAGGGGTATGGTTCAGGGTCAGGGATGGGCTAGACCCTGATACCAGGTTTTTCGGGCTCTTCCCGACACCTTCAGTAAAGAGAGCCTTTGAACTGTACTATCTCTACAACTAGGCATCATGCTGAATCCAGCAACTTCCTCAATGGCTGCCGCTATAAAAACAGAGGGCCCAATAGTCCCTTGTGGTCGGATGGCAAGTGCTTGGCATGGCTCTCTCCTACCTAGGTTATAACTCTATGGCCCCCTCCTATCTAGACTATAGCTCCGTAGACACGAGGTGGGTAGCGAGCATGCTGAGAGGGAAAGAAAACCGTAACCACGCCGCAGATTTCGAGAACAGCTGTAATTTTGTGCTAATAGCTCTGGAGATGTTATGGCTTATCAGCGGTGAGGCAGCAAAGTTGGTTCGGGACATGGCCAGTAGAATGGAAGCGCAGTTACGGAGGACTAGCGCGAAGGACATTATTTGAGACAACAACTATTGTTTCTCCTTGCAGCGTTCAGAGGCTATTCCTGTCCCATATTTGGCGCTATGGGATGACGAAAATAAGCTACTGTTGCATCAACAAGTCACGGCAACAGGACGCGTTTGGCGAAAAAGTTAGCGCCGTTCAGATATCTCTCCGCCGGCTCGTCTCGAGCTACTAATACCATCACGGTAAGGCAACGTTGCAAACTGTAAACTGACGAGTTGCATGTTGCAACACAGCGTTGTTCCGTCAACTGTAACAGCAACGCCAACGAGAACGTCAGGTTCCGTCTTGACTCGTGTCCATATCGGCCATATGGACTTCGTCGACATTGTCACCTGTTTCACCATCACCCGACCATTAGTCAGCTTTGACAAGAGCGGACTGACCCATCGCAGTCAAGCCCCGTTTGCTGCTGCTGCCGCCGCCACCGCCGCCGCCCTATTGTTGCCGGTGTTTCGCGATTTAAAATGAAATATTCGGCAGTCACGAGAAATGTGCTGACATAGAATATGTGTATATAGACGTATATACGTATAGTGAAAGTTAACGCAGAAAGAGAGGACGAGGGAGACGAAGAAAACTAGCTGCTACAAACAGATACTTTCGACCCAGCCTCGGGATGGGAGAGGACTTGACGTGCGGGTTGTCACTTCACGTGGCATCGCCGAAGCACAGCTGAAGCAGCGCCGAAGTGTCTGAAGGCATTTGGGCGTGACGAGGACAATTCGGAGGCTGCTGCTGCAGCTGTTGTTGTCTTCGTTGTCTGAGTGTTTGTAAATCCAACAGGGCGCGGCGTTCCTTTACGTTACACATTTCATTCCCATCGTATTGTCTACTATTGTTTTCGCCGCCGGCATGTTTGACTGCGGTGAAATAAGACAAAGTGCTACGATATTAGTACTAGTGTTCCTACAACGACGACGACGACTAGTATCATTTAAACCTACCACTGCTGACGGTCTAACTACTACAACTGCCCTAACCAGCGTCGCCTAACTATGGCTTGCATTAGGTCCACGTCGTACCGGGGTGGTCGATCATCCGAATAACAAAGTTTGACACCGAGACCTTTAGAATGCAATCATCCGTTGAGTGAAAAGTGTTGTTGTTTCCTCGGCTCGGGGAAATATTGCTTTTTGACAACATCTAGTGTTAAAGATTTCATGACTTACTCCCGTGATGTTCGGGGGGAGGGGGACGCTGGAGGTGAGGTGATAAGTGGAATTCCTATTAATATAAGAATATAGAAGTCAAAACTAGAGCTAAAAAACTGATCATTGATGCTAACAACGGATTCGATCAATGATGCCAGTTGCTAGAAGAGTGTCAATCTTCCGGACTTTTAAAATTGTACGTGTCGATAATCCAAAAGCATAGAAAGCTGGAACTCATATTTTAGAGGAACTACAAGAAGGACTCGCTACGTCCTGAATTAGTCGGGTTAGACATTAATCAGATCAATCAACATTTTGCTACAATTGGGGAGATAACTGGATCTATTGGAATTGATCCAGGAGATGAACCAACACCATATACTGTCTTGTTCGGGGGTTTAATGTACAAAAAGGCAGGAAATATCTAAATAATGAAAAGTCTAAATGGCCGACAGGCCGCTCGTCTTTTGGACAAGATTTCCATCAAAGTATTTAAATAAAATAGCCATATATTTGCTGATGTTTTCTGCTCACTTATTGCGAACATAATTAACACATCACAATATCCTGACCATTTCAAGCAAACACTTTTTAAACAATCTATCTTACAACCAATTTATAAAAGCAGGTACATGGTTCAATATTAGATTAATCTCACTCTTATCGTCCAATAATAAAATAGTAAAATCAATATTACTTAAGCTATTTATTTCATTTTTGAAAGCCAACAATTTGTTAAGTACAATACGGATTTAAGAGGGAATGAAATTGCGAATTGGCAGCTGATGGAGTGATAAATTATAAAACATACGGGCTATAAGATGGCGATGTTTGTGTATCAATATTCTGTGATTTGAGTGAAGCGTTCGACACTGCAAATCAACAAAGGTTAATTAACAAAATGCACCATGTAGGTATAAATACAATGATTTACAGCTTCTGTGGTCTTACTTAATCGAGAGAAAGCAGTATTTTGAGAGTAAGGGTATTAGAAGTAAGGGAGTCCCTGTTTCGGGGGGAGTTCTCCTGAGAACCGTAATGACTTAGAAAAAGATTAAAATCATACATTCGCTGAAGACACAGTAATTGGATGTCACAAAGCGGGCTTGAACCAAACCTTAGTAAAACTAAATATGTGGCTTTTTGAAGAAGAACTTGTGTCGACACGTTTCAAACACTTCACTTATAGTCCACGATACAGATTGCACTGAGATAAATTGTTTGTGTTTGGTATTAGCACGTGTTATCCACTTACAATTAATTGGGTCTGTCGGTCCAGGATAATCAAAAATATTGTCAATCAATGAGTTTCATAAATCCCAACATAGCTATTCAACTAGATTTAAACAATTAGACAATATGTCATAACGATGTTTAAGAAAGATACTACTCGCAAGACTGCTAAAACTACAAACTATAAGCTTATTCAATTATATGCCACCTGTTGCTAAACAACTACTTGAAGATCCGTTTTCAATAAACAAAAGTAAGAACTTGCTAAATTGAAATTCTACTTTAGTTCGATGAGCAGAAGTAGTTCTGAATTTTCCTAATTAAGAATGCTTGATGAATGAAGTGACATTCGCTAACCGTTCTTGTCCCTACGGGCGATTCCAGCTTCATGTGTACCTGCTCTTAGCAGTCACATTGCTGAAATTAGTAATATTTGTTCACCGTTCTTATTGAAAATGTATCAAATACTATCTGTATATTATATTCTCTCTAATAAATCCACATTACCGCTTCCCTCTGTACGTGCGTATTGAAAGTGCCTACAAGTCCTTAACCTGTACAGGACCATGCGAGGGGTATATTTAGGGGCCATGTACGCTCCCGTGGGAGGCGTGGTTAAAGCTGCATCTTGTGTGTACTACTAGGATGCGCCTTTCATTGCTCATAAGTGTGATTCAGTTTATTACGTCGAGAAGACGCATTACAGCTGTCGAAGTAACTCGCTGGTGCTGAATCAAATGTTACAGAACAGAGCTTGGAAAAGGTATAGTTAAGTGCTATGCAGTATATGTACATATATGTACACAGGGAAATCCGATCATATTTTTAGGATGTCGTTGCACATATATACTGCGGAGTCTATAAAGGAAAGACGGTGGACACCAGAGTGCAATAAATCTACTCACAGTGTACATATATATATAAATTGAACACATGTATATATACACAATCTGATACTGGATGTACGAGAGGTGCATGGTGTAGCATATTAGATCTTATTTTTTACTACTAAATGTACTCGTTATATAGAGTAATATATGATGCAATAAATACTAAATTTTAAAGACTAGGACGAAAGAAGTGCATCTATCAATGATATGACAATTCTTCAGAAGATATTTGACTTTTTGAGGTGAAAATGGGGCAATGCTGAAAGTAGAACGAATATATCCTATCCACATAGGGTAGCTTTCAGTCAATGCCTAATAAATTATCCTACCCTTAGATCCACGCGTGAGTTACGCTGGCGAGATTCAACTGTATATGCCTACACAAAACAAAGTGATGCAAATCTGCTGAAATGTTTTCTCAATGACTTTATGTTGTAGTCAAGAAATACAGGAGTAATTCTGACACCACATAAATGCGGTATCAACGGGTAACAGACAGGATATTAAAATGAGCAGTAAACGTGGAATTTGAGCATGAAGAAGAAAGCATTTTAGGAAGAAAAGAAGGAAGGGTTTTGATGTCTTAATTTAACTATAAACATTTACATCAGGCTTAAACCTTTCAGTGTCTGCGGTATGACCTTGGACGCCATTTTTTCAAGCTTCGTCAGGGCGAGTCTGGGCATAATCGAAGTCGCTTTTTCTGAGTGTTAGTTGGTAGAGGGCCATGCCAAATAGATAGAGGTGTTGCCATTGTAACCGCAACCTCATACCGTGCTTTCACTAGACTTATGTAGGCTTTTCCAGCAGATGAAGGTACCAGCAGAATTCAATGCTACCCATAAAAGCGCTCCGGTTTTTTTTGAAACCGTGCGCTAGCCACCACTGCTATTTAAGTGAAGCAACCAACCACCAACTGAGTCGACTTATGGTATATACAGCTCAGACAGCCATTTTCAAAATATCTCTCCTCTATCAGAAGTTGTATGGAGTATCAACAATTGTTTAGATTCTCCCTCTTCTTAGATTTACTTTGCTGACGCGGGCATGTTCTGTACTCGACCTCATACCAAAATACCCTACAACATTTAATTACACATTATGCGAGAAGGGGACTCCCAGCCGCTTTAAACGGCTACGGCGAGAACGCAAGTCGTTCGTTCGTTTCCAGCATAGGGCCCAGCATGGATGCTACGTCTCATCGTTGAATCTCTAGCTTTTATGTTACCTAGTTCTCCTTTCTCTAACTGCAACAGATACTCTGACCGAGCTCAGTATTAAAGCTACGGGTACTCTTTCCCATCAGGTCCAGTGTATCGAAAGCCACCGGTTGTACGACGTGGCTTGCCTCCTGGCCTCGATACGATAGGTGAATGAGTGAATTTGTTAATTGATATTTCTTATGAAATAATTGCATTTGTTAATGCTCGAACTCCAATTAGCGCATAGCTTGTGCAAAGCGCCTTTTATGAGATTACATTGTGTAATGAATATTTGCCATAATGAGCTTTCCGTCCTCAGCCGGGCGAGCCATGGCTCCACCCTTCCTGCTTGACTGGCTTGAGTATACGACCTAGTCAATATGCAAGGTACATGAGACCAGCAGTATCAGTGCGCCGGGTCACAGTTGATTGTTAATCGACACCAGCGCACCAGCTCCCCATTAGTCTTGCAAGGAGACAAACTCAGATGCCTTAATATAGCACCCAATGCACATGAACGATCGGTATACGCAACTCTCCCTACCCCTTCCCTCCCAGTGTATACCGTGCAGTTTGCAACAATTAACGGTTACGCAAAGCAGTTTATTATTCAGTCTAACAACGCAATGACATTTCATATTAACAACTCTACTCTGGCTATACTACTGATAGTATTTGTGCTAGGGTACTAAATGTCACGCCGAGTCCAGAAATTGTAAAAACAGAAAGGTGAGCTGATTTGTTTATACATCAACGATAATAGCAACAACAACAACACCAGCACCAGCAGCATGCTAGGGTAAATTTACGATTTCCTGCTAAAACCACTATCTAAAGAAGGTTGACCTTTTCGTCCGAACTACACGGCGCGCTTAGTTGTCTGTAGTAGGGGCAGCGGCATAAGTAGCAGGGCTTTGGCAACAAAATGCAAAGTGATGGTTGTGTGACATCTTAATAACTTGACAAACCGTTGCTGTTGTTGCTGTTGTTGTTGTCGTTGCTGTTGTTGTTGTTGTTGTTGTTGTTGTTGTTGCCGCCGTCGCCGTGTCCGACACGCGCAGAGTTGCTCAGTGAATTGGTCACGCAGGCCGGCACGCCAATAGTAAGTGAACGCCCGGCAATATCCGTGTGAACCGTCTGAGCGGAGAGATTCTGCAAAGCTCGTCCGTCATTGTTTCGTTCGGCTATGTCACGCCGACCCGCCGGTCGTCGTCGTTGTTGTCGTCGTCGTCGTCGTCGTTGAGTAAATCCTAAACAAACACCAGGCAAACAAACAACAAATACACCAACCAACACTAACCAATACACCAATACAATCAATGTCGGCGTTTGCTTCAGCCAACAGCGTTAACGATCCCGCCATAGCGCCGCGGCTACCGCACGAAGCGTGTCTCAATTGTTCTTCCTCTTCTACTGCTTCCCTCTCTTTCTTTCTTTCTTTTGTTTCTTTCTCTGTTGCTCTACTTGTTTGTGTCTTTCGCAGCCTTTCATGCACTACAAGCCAGCATATATATATATATATATATATATATATATATATATATATATATATATATATATATATGTGTGTGTGACTGTGTGTGTGTAAGTGGGTTTAGGGCCAGGATTGCGGCTCAATACGACGAACACACCACGCTGTGGCACCAGTCGTAATAGTACAAGTCAAAGTAGTTATAGTGCTCGAACAAGTTCTAAGCGTAGCAGTCATCGTCATGGCACGAAAGAGGCACGTCGATGCGGTGTTGCCGGTTCGTTCGTAGGTTCGACAGCGGAACGACGTTCGTTGTACGATGCTACTGTATGTCTATATCATGTGTATGTATTTGTTGGCGTATGCTTGTCTGTCTGTACGTATACACGCACGTGTGTGTATGTATGTATGTATGGGAGCGGTTGAAAGGCCATCGCCCTGCTCGTACGGTGGTGGGGCGTATCGTAACGAGTCATTAACGGTATCGTTAGCGTCTTCAACACAACACTGCCATCGTCAGCCTCGGCGATCGAGCAGCCGAATCGAGGTAAGTCGACGGCGCAGCTAAAGCTGAAATCTGCAAGAAAAATCTGCTGATGTGATTATGACCACCGTATCGAGTACACGCGACAGATAGACCGCAATACGAACAGACAAATCTAGACACAGAGAGAAATAAATAAAGGGAGGGAGAGAGAGAGATAGGGTGGGTGGGGGCGAGAAAGACATATAACAATTCAGCAAAGCGGTAAATAAATTCCTGGCAATACAACATCGCCACCCGAAACCACAGCTACCGCGACGGCTTCAAACGCTACATATTCTTTTATTAAATTTACCTCGCTATTCTTAGCAAATTTTAGTGACACGACAATACCTGGCGATTGCGGTAAAGGCGATGATTTCCAGTGACAATAAACACTATCATTTTAACTGTGACGCTTATTAATGCCATCACAATTGCGGCTCTGTGTGTAGGTCACTGTACAGTGAATTCCGTCTAACAAGGATTGTGAGCAAACAAAACAGTTTGTGTGCTTTTGAAACGTTGTTAAAACAGTCCGGTGCAGAGTGGCTGACCGTGCGTATTTCGGTTGATTTTTCACTGATGTTTGACATTTTGTTCACTTTAATAACACATAGTTACAATGTAGCTTCTGATTTACTCATATCCAGAAGTACAGCCTGTTTACGGCATGGCTTCTGACGTTAGTCTACGCGAGAAAGTCCGTAGCTCCTTACAGCTCATAATCAAACCTTGTAATAGCTCACATGACACTATTGAAGTGCCTACATACATATATAAGCTGAATTAAGGTTGAAAAATGTTATATATATATATATATATATATCAACTGAGTTGATCGATTTTCAAAGGAATAGAAATAGCGGTCGTAGCCGAGTCTATGTCCGTTATTAGTTGCATTGAATACATACTTGTATGTACTCGTATATGTATTTTTAGCACGATGCCGTTCATAACGGCGTGCAAAACGAGCATCTACGAAGGCGCCTAGTTGTAGCGTTCGTGACAAAATTTTAATTACAACTAAAATAATAATGGTCAGTGAGGTTCGATTGCTTGATCGTAACTTAAGTGGTCATTGAGTCATTGATTTGCCTTACTACAGCTGAATGAACAGGCATCTAAGTATGGGTGTGCCTTTTGCATATATATAGAGAAAAAGACAGAAAGAGAGAGAGAGAGAGAGAGAGAGAGAGGGAACTTGAGCATATAGACGGTGATACGCTTCCGGACAACCTTCTGCGAACTGGAACCGAGAGTGACGTAAACTGGGCAAATAAAAGTAGAGTTCGTAGAGAATGCAGCAGTGCGGCAATCGTATGAGGCAGGTTAACTCAATTGCGAGGTGAGCCTAATTGGACAAACGCCGAATGGTAGATGATATAACGGGTGTGGTTTCGGTAACTTGTGCTAGCATCCGCCACTACCGGCACTCATTACGAAACTGGGCCCGCCTAACCGATCGTATTACGACGTATTTACGGCATCTGTTACCGCTGAGCGACTGCTATTGCCGCTGAAATAGATAGCCGAGGCAACCAGCTGTAGTACATATATAACGATGGCGGTGTGGTCTAGGGGGCTAGTGCGCTAGTCATTGTTGTCATCTGCCGGGGTGCCCCCGGGGTTCGCTCCCCGTTGTTGATCGAATTTTCATTGAGCGATACTCATTGAGAATAGATTACAAACCATACCGCCGAAAATCACTGGCCATGCCGCTACAAAAACTGTTGGGAAAACCCTAGCTATCTCAACAAGTCCGGCCCTCCGTGCACTGAAGATGTGTCTCACGACGATTCCAAACCCGTAGGAGACGGAGGATGGTCTAGAATAAAAAATCATCTCACTTGAAAGTCTTTCAATTTAAATATATATGCATTTATTCGCTTAACGTGTGTGTGCGTAATGCGTCCAATAGATGGTCGTCAATGGTCTCAATGAGCATCACATAGGTCGATTATTCCACAGGACAAACCGGCCGACATCCCGGTAGATAGCAACAATATATATATTCTTTCGGCAAGTTACCGCACTGCACCTAAATGCGCAAAACATCTGGAGACTCGTAAGCAATATTTACAATAACAACAATGACAACGTGCTGCTAGAACTGCCTTGTATAGGACACGATTTTACACGTTACGTAGCGACATAAAACATCTCTGGAATTTTATCAATTAAATATGTGGCAGACGTGGAATTTTAATTATAAAACATGTGGTAGACCGCTGAGTTGAACTGCCTCTTACTTTGACTATTTCTCCCGAGTGTCTGTTACTGAGACAGAACAACTTTCTAGTGAGCTTAATTGGCACTTCGCAACCATATGTTCTGCTACTATTTTGGCCCTCTGTCTAGAAGGTGATGAAACTACAAGGTCCCGAAAGACTTTTAGACTTGCTGGCCCCTTCAGTGTCGGCTTCCTAACAAAAAAAGGCGGTCTGTGATAGACTCAGTACAATCGACCAAAATATGTTATGGAGTATTTCTAGACGTTGCCTTCAATTGTGTTATTCACTCAGTTCTCTTCCAAATATTGCACGTGTTGGGGTATTTAGCGACTGCAGACATCGGCACCCCGTAGGGTTTTGCACTTGGGCCTTCACTGTTTTTAATTCTTCATCACTTCAAGGTCCTATATACAGAAACTTAGGCAAGCCGATCGTTTTGCTAATAAGACGACGTTGCGTTTTTTCAATTCAATTCAAGTGCTCATTTATTGTCTTCAAAGAGAAGATAATTACATACGATGTTATTCATTAAAATCCTGTACTCAGCATATACAATGCACAATATAAGAGGCATAGAGAACAATTTACCATATAATGGGGCGCTTTTGGTTGAAGGCCTTCAAGGTCTGTTCGGAGTTGCTTCAGATAAGGCTGCCCCCAGTAGTTTTGATATATTGTGTTCATTTGGCACCTCCCTGGCTAGCCCTAGTGCCTTTCGTCTAGCGATGTTTGCTGCGTTTCCTTGTCTATTTATATGTTGCCCATGGGAAAGTGGTTTTATAGGTAGTATAATGCCACCTCACCCAGTTCTATGTAAGAGATGCCGTTTCCGCTAACTGGCCCGCCTGTGAGGCGAATTCGATTAGCTCCCGTGTGCCACACAGCCGTTGCCGAATCTACGATCCAGCCTAAACCACGCTAGACTTCGACAGTACACACAGGCCAATGTTTTTCTGTCCTACTGCGTAACCCTCCCCCCCCCCCCTGTAATAACCTGTTAAAGCCTCTCTCTTTGTGACCTTCCCCCTCAATTTAGCCCCTTGTCTCGTTGACGTGTGACGGGTGCCGTGGAGAGTTTCGGCAAACGTCTCTCTCTCTCACCCTGATAGTGGCTCGGCTCTTTTGTCTCGGTCAACATATGTCAGGTCCGTTCTTTGGAGAAGGGTCTGGAGCACACCTCTAGTGGGCCCTTACCGCCGGCCTTCCTGCAGCACAGCTCAAGGGCACGGAGGGCTCGCATCGTGTAGCATTCTTTTTACTTGCATCTGGAGAGTTGATGGTCTAAGTCTTTCCTTCTCCGGCTTCATTACCGCCACGGCCAGAGAGTGTTAGATGGCAATAAACGTGCAGCCCTTCCTTGCTTCCTCGTTACGTTAAGTTGCGGAAAACAAGGGAGCACGGACGTAGTTCTAGCTTTCAAGCCCTTTTT
The DNA here is from genome assembly GCA_003439945.1 of Dermanyssus gallinae. Taxonomy (NCBI): domain Eukaryota; kingdom Metazoa; phylum Arthropoda; class Arachnida; order Mesostigmata; family Dermanyssidae; genus Dermanyssus; species Dermanyssus gallinae. The sequence continues at coordinate 64,989 of QVRM01001343.1, read as the reverse complement.
CATCGAGCTTATTAAATCTTGTTTTGTGGTCGTCACGTGCCTGCCGGTGCGCCGTATGGTCGTCCATATGTGCTACGAGCTCCTCTTTCATCTCCAGCCGAGTGCCTCGGACACGCTCTTTCTAAATCTCGCTGGCTATGTTTAACCTATTTAGAGCCTGATAAGTCTCTGAGTAAGCTTTTTGAGCTCCAACTTTGCATTCCGTAACTTACACAGCTCCCTTGCCTGGTCTAGATACTGCTCTATCAGCTTTAATACACTCAGCAATTGCTTTTCCCGTTCCACTTCTTAGTCTCTAGATACCTTGAATACCGCGTCGACTCTAGTCAGTGAGCCAGAGGATGGCAAAGCCATGCTTAAGTTCCTGTTCATGATCGGGTGGTCTACTCTTTCCTTTTCTATGCTTTTGCCTGCTGGGAAGCGTAATGACTGGGTGGCACCCAAGTCTTCTGTATACATAGATGTGCACTATTCAACATCTATGTAAGTAAAATTATATATGTAGAGCTACAAAAAAGTTTTTTTCGGTTTTGTCCGGAGAGAATCATTAAAAAACCGATAAAACTTTTTTGTAGACCCAATGTATATATATATATATATATATATATATATTTTTTTTTAATTATGCGCTTCTGAACTCGTGTGTATACCTCTATGTGTAGGTCTACTCTATCGTATCTATTATGGTATGCTATAAAGTGTGCCTTACTATACTTTAATATCTGTTTTTTTTACCGAGCAAGATCGGCCATGATTGAAAAAAAAACGGGGAGCACAGATGTCTCAATAAAAAGAGATGGTGCATTACCATCCAACCCCCATTGTATAAAAAAAAAATATATATATATATAAGATAATCCGCTGGCGCCGAGCCGCCGTTTGAGTCGACCTTTGTAAATCGTACGTAATATACTGAAAATTGATAAACATGCTTTCGTGGGTTTCGCTTGCAAATGACCACTCAGATAAAAACCGGAATCTACAATAAATATAGGTGCTAAAATGGTTGAATGTTGTTGTTTATTTGTAACAACTTTTGAATCAAAATGTTCAAATCTTAGGAATCTATCTTTGAAATGAGTTAATGCTGTGTTGGCGTAGATTTCCCTAGCACTGTTGATGACCGAGTATATATATATATATATATATATATATATATATATACATATATGCTTCAAAGCAGTTTGGTCAGATTTGAAGAGGGCTATATATTTGGTTAAAATACGCATTTTGCCGAATGATTAATGTTTGCTATACCGATGTTGCTAGACAAACATTAGTTCACGAAATTCGCGACTGCAAAAAACAAATTGTTCAATGGAGGAACTGGATAAACCAGCGTCTTTGAAGGAAAGTGCTGGTGTTCCCCGATGTTGAATTACTATAGAGTCCAATGTTGAAAGAAGCGGGGACGTTAGCGGCTGGTGCACGGCCTGTATCTTTGTTAATTGTTCTTATGGAAGGTTTCGGGAATGCATAATGCACATGCGTCGCTGGCAGCTTTCAGCAACTAGTATGAAACTCACAAACTCACTAAACCCTTATTCGTTTCTCCCTCCAGGCTTGGAATTGCGTGACATTTCTTCGACGACTTGTATATGGCGGCCACCAACATCTCTCCTCTGTTAACATGGAACTCTTTGGGAATCCGACATCAGGGGACGGGACAAAATGGCTTATGGTAATCATTTAAAGTTAGGTTTATTGGTGTGCAGTTGTTTCAATCACAATGGCAACCTTAAAATAGCGGCTCCAGGGAAACATATCCTTAGTAACAAACTGGAACCGGGTGGAGTAGTATACTTTATATACACATATGATACATACACGTGTGGTTGTTCACTAGAGCCGAACGCAACAAACTTTTTTTTGATAGAGACATCAGACTACATTTACAAAAAGAACTCGAGCAATAGACAAAAGCTGAATACACAAATGAGCAAAACTAACTGCGGCTAGCACCGCCAACTAATAAACATGCAAGAAGGATCAGGCAAATGGATCGGCAGCTCGACTATTTTGCAGTAGCTATTAGACTATTTAGCAGCAACATACGCGCAACCCTGACATCGACAAATGGTCTTTATGTAGCCAATACATAGTGGGAAAAGTGCCGATCGTCCCGTCGACATCTTGGGCTTATTTGCATGTAATCAGGCGGACATTAGTGACACAGTTGTCAGGAATACGTTAGTGACAACCTTTCTTAGTAATTGTGCAAACCACAAACAAATATCGCTAAACATACATATCGCGAAAGCAGCAGCAACAACAACAGTATCAGCAGTGGCAGCAACATCAACCGCACACATCAAAATTAACAACAACAACAACAACAAGAATAACAATACCGAGTTATGAGCCTAATCATGTACCACAAGCTTTCGCAATTTTTAGCAAGCATTAACGTCTTATGCACCCATGCTACGCTGGTTGCGACACTGGATTCGAGCGGCGCTGGGCTTCATCTCAAAACTTCATCCATACTTACTGGTAGTCGTAGTAATAATACTAATACGTGAACGGCGCCGCTGTCACAACACGGTACAGCACAGCACAATTCGCCAGCTAACTAGGCGGGTGGACGACGGATGGATTCCCGGGCGAAGGAAGTCATTGTGTTTCTCCGCCCACGATGAACGAGTTTTCCTAGCCTGGGTAGAAACGAGGGTAGTGAAGTGGGTGAAGTGGGCGCGTTCGTTGGTTCGATCGAACGGTCGTCGCTCGTTGGTTGCTCCAAGACAGACAGTCCACTCGCCCTGTCGGACCCCTATGGCAGCGGCGGCACAGGCGACTAGGTATTCACTCCTTGCCCGTTTGCCATATAGAGTTCTCAGACAGTCCGTCCGACGACGACCCCCGACCGTGTGCCTAGCTAGCCTACTGTTCCCTACTTGCCCTGCTTGTCACCCCCGCCACAACCCCACGCCCCCGCCTCATACGCATACGCGTCGTTTCGTAGCCGAAGATTGTTCTTACCAATTGAGCGCCAGTCAGTGAGCGAGCGGCTAACCGTTCGGCTAAGGAGGAAACAACGAGTATGATAAAAGGATACCGATCGACAGCGGAACAGTGCCAGCGAGAGGAATAGAGAGCTAGCTGTAGAGAGGGCGCGGGGGGACAGAGATTTAGGGGCTGTCAGCTGTCGCTGACAGTTATGAACCAAGTCTGAAGGCAGCTACAGCAGCAGCAGTCCAGCTTGTTGGTGTTGTTGTTGCTCACGATGCAATGCCGCTAACCAATGCTCTGCGTTGATGGCCTGCTTGCTGGTTAGCTGTGGCCCGTTTGCTCCATTCGCAGGCACGCACCAGAGCGAGGGATATAAAATGAGGCGAAATAGGCGAAAAGAAGGCGACTCGACCCGCCAGATGTAAGTCGTTCGACTGTACTTGGGAAACGACGAAGAAACGAGATGCATACGACGGTGAGGAAAGCAGATGAAGTGTGCTGGCGCCGCGATGACAGCAGCAGTGATCTCGACGGCATGAAAGACAAGAAACATCCTGAGGGGAATAGATATATGTAGAAGGGGTAAAATTGCAAAGCGATCTTCAGCAACAACAACAACACATTAAGGTGTTTGATCCAGTCGGGCCACCAGCGATCTTCTTGTACGTCTAGTCGTACAAACTGCCGCGGTAGAAACAGCGATATTGCTCCAATTCAACCGAGCGATTAAAGAGGGTAGGGCGTTGTCGAGGGGGATTGGATTATTAGGTATCGAAGAAGCACTTCTTCTCGTCTGTCATACTCCTTAACGAATTTGAAAAAGAGGTCAATAACGGCAAAGAGACGACGTTGCCGATACTGGCGATAACGCTTGTGGGGGTGACACACGCGAGCCGTTTCGCAAACCTTTCCAGGTCACGCATGTTGCTACACGCAGATATCGGAGGATACCAGGTTGTTCAAGTCGCGAGACGCTTAGAAAAATATACCCGTTAAAAGACGCCTAGAGTGCTGGCAAAAGAGTGGCAAAAGAAAGGAGGGACTTGTGTAGTGTGAAACAATCCGCCTGGGCATTAAACCTGACGACTCAGTCGGTCAGCGTCGACCCGTCTGTGCAATGTCACTCAATCCTCCTGCCGCCAATCCTTCTCTGGACACTGTCTCTTCGAATTGGAGAATTTTGAAACCGCTGTTTTGCGGTACACGAACCAAACACCCCTTTTCCGACAGTTTCGATCACAACCATGACGACAACAACGAGAAGGACAAAGACGATGTTGGTGATGATGATCATGAGCCCCACGGGTACCGTTACGGTTGCCGAAGGGAAGGACTATCACTCGTCGAAAAGTAGTGTGATCAAATAACGATGACTATAAAGGGTCAAATTGGTCCCCGATGGGGAGGTTGCACGACCTCTTTCTCTCTCTCTCTCTGGCTGCGTGCGCGAGCAAGACCTCGCCCTGCAGAATCGCGCCTCACATTATAGGCGATAGATACCCCGCGTTCATGCATGCAAGTGTGTTTGGGTCGATCTCTTCGTATGGCCGTCTTGTCTTCACCGGCTGGTCGTGCCTGACGGACTGTCTAACTATCCCTTACCTGGCAATGCTCACGATCTACTCATATAGCAGCTGCGATTGCAGCTCGCTTCGATACACTCACGATATGCGGTGACATTTTAAAGAAAAAGGAGAACCCATATATAAACCCGATCGTGATACGTTTAGTATCTTTGTATATGTGAGTGTGTGCGCACATATGGGGGTGTCTGCATATATTAGCAACTGTACACTGCTCACAGCAAGATCGGCTTAATTTGAGCGAAGACAAGAAGATCGAGTTGGCTACGATCGGTTTGTAGATAGCTTCAATGTTGTTAGCTTATATATATATATATATATATAAAGCTGTTGTGTTCCTGTAAACGACGACTTCGTCATAGTACTTGACAGTCGTAGATACGCGCACAGTTCTTGTACCCCCCCCCCCCGCCCGCCTTAATGACGACCCCGACCTCACGATTACGGTAAGAACTGTCATCAACAGCGGAGAAGAGGATGACGAGGGGGAGGACCTCAACCTCATAGCAACATCAATAACAACACGGATCACAACAACAACATCATCAACATCGGTAACAACCACAGTAACAACCACCACATCGCCAGCAACAACAACATCAGCAGCAGCAGCCGCTGTAGTAGCAATGATAACAGCATCGGCAACAACGGTAACAGCAGCAACAATGACAGGCGCTGTCATCTTCTCCTTCTACAATCATGTCCAGCGTGCGAGGTGATGCCACTCGACGGCGAGCGTCCTGCTTCTGGTGCTTGGCCGAGATATACTGGCCGAGAACTAGAACTACAGCCAGAATGGACCGCTACGACGATGGTGGGGTAGCCCACCAGTGATGAGGCAAGGGGGTACATCGGAGGTTGAACCACGACGACAACCACAAAAACAACCACAACAAGTACAACAACGACAACAACAACAACAACAACATCAGCAACAAATAGGGAATCTGGAGGTGAACAGAGGAGCGGAGGCTCACGCGCCGTTGTTGTCGTTGGCTGTTAGCAATCGGACACCTTGATTTGCAGATATGCTCATCACCGTCGTCGTCGTTGTCTGTCCCCTCATTGTTGTCGTTGTTGTTGTTGTTGCTGCTGTTGTTGTTCGTGCTTCTGCTGTTGTTGTTGATAATGTAGTCGCTAATGTAGTCGCACCACACATAACAGCAGCAGTCGCAACAGCAGCGGCGTGAATGTCGACTGATCGGGGGTTAGGTAGATAGATACCTCTTCGCCCCCCCCCCCCCCCAACTAGACGAAGAAAACGGCTCAGAGTAAAAGGCGGCGGCGGGCGGCGAGCAAGCGAGAACTGCCGAACCGGGATAGAAGGTAGACGGTGACGGCTCAGATCGAGCTCGACAAGAGAATTGGAATTTTGTCGACTCGAGAGTCCGCCAGCCGGGTGGCCGATAGATGCTCGGCCATCAGTAGCAGCAGCAACAGCAACATCAGCAGCATTCGGGCACGCGAGGTCGCCGAAGACCACACCTGAGTGTCCACACCATGGCTTACTTCGCTAAATGCCATAGAATGGAGGCGCGGTGAACGGGGTGGTGGTCGTGGTGGCGGTGGTAGTGGTAGTGGAAGAGGAGAAGTTGATTTTAAACAGAGACCGCAGAGACCACCAGTCTTCTGTTCTAGCTCTGAGCCTCGTGCTGCTGCTGCCGCCGCTGCTGCCCTGTGGTTCCGTCTCTCGTCCCCGTTGCGACAAACTCTACGGAGAGACACGAGACAACAGGAATGAATGATACGCTCATAACTACACAGACTGTGCTACATAAACGAAGGAATAGGGTATAGGACAGCGGCAGAGCGAACGGACGGGAGGGGGAGTTTCGAGTAAGGACCACCACAACTAGCTTGTGGGAAAGACAACATCGTTGCTTTACTTTGTAGTTGAACTCTACGGAAAATAGAGAGAGCAACAGAGAATAACCGAGGTATATATATATAGAAAGAGAGAGAGCTAAAGGGGGTGAAGATAGAGAAAGAGCATGAGAGGGATACACAGACAATGTTACCCGATACGTCTGCAAGCGTAACTCGTCACGCCGGGCCATCGCTGACTGAGTGGGGTGGTCGTGGTTCGACAACAGATTAAAAACAACTTTAGCTAGCCAATTGCTTCTCAATAGTCGATAGGTTAACCGCCACGAGTGGGGTCGCGTATCTCGTGTCTCGCATATCGTATTCGATTTCTCCCTGTCTCATACCTGACGAGAGTCAAACAAAGTCAGCCTCATCAATGCCTGATCTACAAAAGCAATACGAATCATCACGAACGTTGACAAACGCTTAGTTATGGCGGACCCTTTCGGCGTTTTGTTTATTTGTATGTAGTGTTTAAGTTGTCTTTTCTATACAGCTCCACTGTTGAAACAGCAATTGGATGACTGTGCGTTTAATTAAAAATGACCATTAAACAATTAACTACTGTGCTCTTGATTATCTCGGGATCAGATGTCATTCCAATGGTGGTTTTCGCTAATGCGCGCTCTAACTTGAGAGGCAGGCGGTCACCTAGCTAACAGTGAACGGGAGAGGAACGCGTAGTTTTTTGCCAACACTTTTGCTAAATTCTGCAGATCATATTTGTCCCAGCGTAGATCAGTACCTCATTTTTATTTTTTGTCTTCTCCACGTGTTCCCGCAGTCACCCTTTTGTCGATGACTATGCAGCGTTTCTTTTGTTTGGTAAAAACAGAAAATTGTAGAAACAAAGTCAATTAAATGCTTTATATAGAGGATGCCATCCTAACAACCCAGTTGATGGTTGGGGTAATTTTTACAAACTACAAAGTTGTAATAATTTTTTCTAATTCAGTGGAGCTCTTTCGAATGCAGGTATGATTTGCTAGGGAATAGAAATGACGCTCATAAACCACACAACCATACAAACGGCCCGCAAAAAGCAAGAATTATTTATTTGCTTTTCAAAAACACATACCTGAACTAAGGCAATAGCCAAGTATAAAACGGAACTCGTTTATGTGATTAATTCAGGATTGCATCATACTTTGCAAATTAGAGAAATAAAACGGGATTTCTCATTGACGATGTTTTGGGCTAGCCATGCAAGCAAGTTTGAATTGTGGAAAATATATGGGGTACCTCACATATACGTATATATATATATATATATATATATATATACATATACGTATATATGAGCACCTGCGTATAATTCCCACGTTTCCGCGTTGTACTTTAATTGACATACCTTGGTTACCAGCGGCTAGTTTCAAGCACTCGACGATTTTGCTAATACGTGCAGCTGTCATGGGTTCAGGCGTGCTCAGTATTCGAACATCTCACAAGTGCATGTTCGTGTGACGCATTAGAAAACGATGACACATTTCGGTGGCGCACTTTATATATATATATATATACATATATATATATATATATACATATATATATATATATATATATATATATATATATATATATATATTAGATATATATATATATATATATATATATATATATATATATATATATATATATATATATATATATATATATATATATATATATATATATATATATATATACATATACATATACACGTGTACATACATATAAATATAAGTCGGATCTAAATAACATGACGATGTGCGCACAGCATCGTGTCTTCTTTTTTTTGCTCACTTAACCGCCGATAACGATCTGATTGGGCGATTAAGGGGAATCCTTTGGCAAAAAAGACAAATCATGGTCCACTTGTAGTTACTACTAGCAGCAGCAGCAGTAGCAGCAGCCGCCGCCGCAGAAGCCGAAGCAGCAAAAGCGCTATTGGCTTGTGTTCCTTCGTCAGTCGCCGAATTGACGTCGTCGAATCAGCGAATGTCGTACGCCACCGATCTAATAGAGCGCTACTTACCGGCCGGCCGACCGGCCGGGGATGTCACCACGGTCGCGGCCGCCAATGTCGCTCGCGCTAGCGATCATAATCAGCATTCGCGAGATCAGCAGCAGCAGCAGCCGAGGCGCTGAAGTATCTGAAAACGCCACGACTGCCAAAGTCGACAAGAAGATCAGCTTGAAGCAGAGGCAGACGGGGACGAAAAACAAGGAGCAGATAGCGGCAGCGACAACAACAACAACAACAACGACGACGACGACGACGGTGATAACGACAAATCACCGTGCCAGCGATTATCCTCTCGCGTCGCACGCGTTGTTCGCTCGTTGTTACAAAACATTGTTGCTCACTGATCGCAGAACGGCATCGTCGCGTTGCTGTCATTGCTACGGCCACTCGCAGCAGATAGCAGCTTAGCCAATGCTAAAACCCGATGACCGATTCATACCTTTCTACTGCGTCCCTCCACCATCAGGATGAAGGCGAGTTCGCGTTCGGGTCCTCGACTTGCAAGGGCCCGCTCTACTACGTTGTTAGAGTAGTAGAGGTATACCCAGAATAAAAAAAGATATACATATATATTTATATCTTTTTTTTTTTAATGTTTGCTCTAATTGTGTGCCAATTAATTCCTAGTTCTTAATTTGCAATAGAGTGCACCTTGTACAGATTGACCAAGTTGAAATATAAGAATGTAACTATTATAAGGTAACTCTTAGACTATGAAATAGATCGTAAAACGTAAGCAGGTGGTAAGACGTGCCAAGACGAACAAGAAGAGGTTTTACGCTTGATGTTTTGAGTTGAGGAGTTCGTAAACAAGAAGCCAAATATGTAAATATAACATCAGAATTATATATACTGTTGAATGGAAGGGGGATTTGACAAAGGAGTTTTTGAATGCGGCATATTACTTCGTTACTCGAATCAAACCCACCATCATTTTTGCCGCTACCTAGAGCAAACGTGGTTATTGGTCGGCTAAACCTGATGTTTATGATTTTCTCGATGAACGGCTCCACTTGCGGCTTATCGGATATATATATATATATCACTGTGTTGTTTCACGTGTCTGCGGCAAAGTGTTCGGAGTAAACTCGAATCGCTTTGGCGGGTGACTCTGTTTATCCATTGATGTCTTCCGCACATTGTATCTTTATTTAACGAAGAGCCTCTGTAGAGACATCCGGGTCCCGGATTTGCACTATTGATAATAATAATAATAATAATAATAATAATAATAATAATAATAATAATAATAATAATAATAATAATAATAATAATAATAATAATAATAATACATCGGTAAATAACACATTCCTAAGTACAGAATGTTCAGACGGCATACATGTTTAGTGCAGGAGTACTCATACATAGGAAAACTGACACTGAGTGAAAGCATGTGATGCATGCACAGAACATGATAACTGCCGTTACAGGCTATATGTTTACTAAAAAATTACTACAGACAACCCCATGTGTTCTAGGTGCTATCTAGTCGCAAGGAGTGCACCGGCACCACGTTCACAATCCACAGCCAGACTGAGACCGGCAGCACCCGATTTGTGCAGCGTCCCCTGACGAATGAGAGAGCGGGCTCTCATTGCGAACATTGAACAAGTCTGGCTGTGGATCGTGAAGGTGCTTTTGCGACTAGCATCTATATAATAATTATAGCGAAGGCAAAACATTTGTCATCAATGTTGATAAATGAGCTGTAAACCTAGTGCGACCACCCGCTTCACGCACATCTTAAGGTAAAGATGTTGAGAGATTAGGTCTATGTTAAATTTCATCAGGCAAAGAGTTCCACGTGAAGGCAGTTGCTAAAACTGGTGATTTATGTCGGTAGTCTTACGTTGTTGAGAGAACGCCAAGAGGCTTGCTTCTGTAGTTTGCATTTGAAGTTAAAACATAAATAAAAGCCGCCATCTGTCTGCATTCGGGTGCGTTTAAGTTCTTAAGTAAGCTAGCATACTAAGTACATATGTGCACATCCCGCTAGCATTTTGTTAACTAACCGCCGATCGCTCTAGTAAAACCAGACATGGCTCTCAAAACGTTGAGCCATTTTTTTTTGGAGTTTATCAGGAAGGATTAAGGCCATGCCACCGAACCATAACTGAAGTGTGGTACCGCTAGGGCCATATATAGTACACTAACGAAAATACTTAATAAGGCTCTACCGGTACAAAGCTTATTAAGTGAATGTATAGTGTACTTTACCGTGCTTAATACGTGCTCTTGATGGTGCCTAATGGCAAGTGCGTGTCTAAGGTAACGCCCAATCATTTGTGGGCTCCGTATGTTGTACTACTGTGTTTTTATAATTACTTGAAATCATCTATATATATATATATATATATATATATATATATATATATATATATATATATATAATTAATAATAATTATATATATATATATATATAGATGATTTCAAGTAGAAGTATATATATATATATATATATATATGATTTCAAGTGGAGGCACAATTGCCCTTGGGTTGATTTACTCGTTTCGTTTTAGACACAATATTTGCGAGTATGTGCATACCGCCCATAGATTGCGTGCAAGCTCTTCATTGATAAATGCAGTAGCCGCGCAGGGTTTCTTAGGGGTGCTTCTTCTGCCCTCTCCCGCTCTTTATATCTCTACGTCCTGCTGTGTGGGATAGTGCAGAATAGAAGACGCGCCACACTTTAAGTCCCTTACGTCACGTAATTATCCGACACGGGCGAGACTCAACAAGTGTCCCAGGCTCATTGGAAATTGTCCATTGGAAACCTACAGTAGAAAATGTTATCAGCGCCGAGAAAGGCACGATCAAAAACAACATCAACAGACCCAATTTATAATAGGGTTTTCCCAGGTAGTGAACGAACCGACGGCGCTGCAGACGAATATTGTAAGTACTCAATAGCTTTAAGAAGCACGAAGTCAGAAGTCGTCTTGACGGACAAGTTAAGCACAAGATCAGTCCGGAAGTCTTAAGAGACTGAGTGTTTGCGCTTGCAGAAGCAACAAGCATCTATCGTTTCCGCTACACAGAACGTAGCTTGCAGAATCGCAATGCACATTAGGCCGTAAACTCTTGTATCTACTAGATTGAATCCACTGACACTTTGGCCACGTCTTTGACGTCTGACAAAGCAGTTGCAATGGGGAAAGCATCTTAGCAAGCAATACAGGCTGTAGATGGACAACGACCTTGGCACTAGCGGAACCATGCCGGAAATCACTGCAGTTCACACCAACCTAAGGCGTTTATTTAAAATTAAAAAAAACATACAGGTTTGCTACAGATTGACTACATTTCGGCTGCTACGGATTGACTACATTTCGGTTGCTACGGGGATTGATTGACAACTCAAGGTAGATAGTTTTACTATCTTATTTGTATTCACGCTTCAGCGCTAACCCACCGATCTCTTCTGGCTAGTTCACGTCACTTACGGACGACCTAGTGTTTTAGACAGCAAAGAACAGCCAGCCATACGTACATTCCTGCGTTGAGGTCCCATCGTCGTTACGCAAAATTTCAAGAACTTGGCCACTCGTTCTCTACTTTCTTGAGAGAGAGAGAGAAAGAGAGCGCGCGCGCGAGAGAAATTCGACTGCTGAGTCAAGTCGAGTCGCGCGATTAGCGTAGTAGTCTTAGCGCTGGTGACATATTGATTGGGCTAAGATCGAACTTGTGGCCGATCGGCAGCGCGAGGCGGCAGGCGGCCCCGGGAAGCGAGCGACGGAATACCAAGAAGAAGGAGGAGCAGAAGAAGCAGAAGCAGAAGACAAGGGTGACAACAACGACAAAAGTTAGAGCCAAAACGGACAACGGGGGAACATTCGACGCAGAGAGAGAGAGAGAGAGAGAGAGAAAGAGCAACAAACCAAAGACAATGGCACGGAGGCCGAATAGGCCAACGGTAACAGCCGCAAAAGTCACACGAAGAACATTGTCTCGCAGAAAATGCGTTGTTGGTGTTGTCGTCGGCGACAATGTCGCTGTCCTATCGAAGACCTGGTTGTGACTAGTACTGCTGTTGCTGTTGTTGTTGTTGTTGATCATCCGCCAAACCATCGAGCGAGAAGAACGCCAGCAACGGGTAGACAACGAAGGTGGATGTAAAGACGATCGAGTGAATCTTACTAGTAAGCAGCACTAAGTAGCTCGATAAAGTGGTTAGGACTAACCACCGACTATCCTGTCGGGTACCGTCTGGTAGCATCCGATAACAGCAGCACCACCGCCAACAATCTGGCAACAACAACAGCAGCAGCACATCAACATCAGCAAGCACAACAACAACAATAACAACAACAACACGCCATTCGATTATTTGCTAGTGGCTGACTGTCGATGGCTAAGACGGACCAAACCATTGCACGCCGTAAGACGTAGACCAAACGGCCATAAACAGCTACTTAGCAGGGCGAGCTCGGATCACAAGACGTGCTACGACAAACATATGATTTTGTAATCGGCTCTGCCTCTCGACCTCATCGGTATATATATATATATATATATATATATATATACGCTTGTAGTAAAATAGTGGCAGGGGCAAAGAGAAAAAGCGAGAGACAGAACATGCGGCAGAGCGAAGGAACCTGGCGATAACGATAACGGTCCCGCGATGACGACAGTCTACCTAATGAACTTAAACTATGACTACCAGTAACATACTAAGCTGATCTTTGTTGTCGAGCACTAAAGCCACTGCTGGCTGTTCACCTCAGCCGCTTATCGATTATGCGATGCAGTCTGTACTCGCGCGGTGGAAACGGTCCTACGCTGTCGTCTGAAGCCAACCCTGTGTCATCGGATGTCATCGAAGCACCGAGCTATCACCTAGAGGATCAATTGTGTCGCGTACTCGCGTCAAAGATCTTGCCTGTCTTTCGCTGGCCTTATCTATGAGCAGACTGCCTATGTTTCTAAATGACTGTGTCTGTCTCCGATAGAGAACGAGTAGATTTGCAGCTTTTCGTGGGTTGTAGAGCAGAATGTACGCGACGGAATTTGTCCGCGCAAAATTCAGTGTTTTAGAAAAGGTCACACGTTCTCAAATAGAAAAGAAAAACAGCAATCTCAACAAGCGAGTTTATTGTCTCAGGTTTCCTGTTTTCTCAAGGCGCATCCCACCTAACAGATAAACATCTCACTTGATGGTTTACATTTCGGCCTGTGAGAGTTTTCCGAAACGAATGTCCTGCGCTTATGGTTGGTTTCTCTGTGAGCAACTAAGAGTGTCAAATATGAAAGAGTTGCGCGCTGTGAACAGTTAAGTGTGTCAAACATGAAAGAGTTGCGCGTCCTTTTGAAACACAAACAAACACCTTTAGAACCCAAATTTGCTACTACGCATGCTGATTACAGCTCTAAACTTTCTTTAGTTTAGCAGTGTAATGTCCGTGTTGTTCGCACGACTGTATGCCCATAATTACACACGTTATTGAAGTATTTACGGCATAAAAATGAAATATTAACAAAGGTATAGTAGTAGAATAGTAAAGTTTGTTCTGTGGTGGTAACGGTCGACGTATTCGGTGTCAGCACAGGGTATTGTCATGCCACCCAGCAGCGTCTTATGCGCAATCGTCGACAAGGTGGCTTTTGATACCTTTTAAACTTTCGAGTGTTATCTTCTCAAGAAGTTCCACATTAGGTATATACGGGCGCGCGGGCATTGTGCGTCACTGATGCGATGTCACGACGCATCATCGTTGCGCTTTTCGATTATTCCTTTATTTAGATATATATATATATATATATATATATATATACAGAAAAACGATTCCAACCAATTAGCGTGGAAGACCGTCCGTGGTTAATCAACAATCATATGGCAAGATATCAGACCACGAAAGGGAGCATTAGGTACATGGTTTGTTGCAGATGGTTCTGTGCACGCCAACGTTCAATCAGCCATCTGCACACCAAAATTCAATGTGCAGATTGAATTGTTTTCTTAGACTGTCAATGAATGTCCGTACATTGGAGAAAGGGATCGGGGGGGGGGGGGGGGGCAGCGGAAAGGCACAGAGGACAGGACAAGCAGCCAGCGTAGCAGCTAATGAGGTCGATTTTATTGTTGTCTATCTCTTTGAGGGAAAATCTGTCAAAGACGTGTCGAAGGATCGCGCCGCCGTAGCTGCAGGTTCCGACGATCCGCCGTTGTCGTCGTCCTGGTATTGGAACATGCTGCTGGATTAACGACATACCGCAATGTAATACCGTGGTGACGGACCTGTGACGCTGATAGTCTAAGTAGGATGACGGACCCGTGCTGGATCCCTAAGCCGAGGTGGCCGCGAAGACAGCAACGATGTCGATGAAGATAACGACGCTAAGCCTGATGGTGATTCGAATCTAGGTGAATACTAGTGACTACCTGGCTGAAGGACCAACTGAAGAACGGACACGAATCGAGAGTCAATAGTTATTCTCCTATGGTACATGTCGGAAGGTCCTGACGACACTAACGATGACTACAACAACAACCACAACAATAACAGCAACAACAACAACTACAATAACAGCAACAACAACAAGGATTGAAACGTTGAACAAAGACCCTCCAGCGTGGTGGATGAAGACGTTTACAAGCCCGGGTTTAAAACACTAAAACCTGGATTTAATTCCACAAACGGGGAAAACAAACCACCGTGGATAACGTGATTTTACACACCTGTATTGACGCGCAGATGTATAAGAACCTGATGATGGCTAAACTTTTCATAGACAAGTAGTTCTCACATTTTTTTTCGTCACAGCAAAACGTAGGAGAAAGGAAAAGAAGAAGAGGAAGCAGTATTATCGATATGCATTTATGGTAGTGAGCGGAAATGAATATGGCACAGTAATCGCAGCCACTGCAATAGCATCAACATCAGCAACAGCTCAAGCTTTAAAGACGTCAACAGCGCCACCAGGAACAATAAAAATAGTAACCACAGTTATATTAGTCACCAAGCCAGACATCTTGCCTCTTACACGACGGTTCCGCAACATGCATATTAAATTGTTCATATCAAAGGCACATAATTAACCATCATAATTGTGGCAAACGCACTTATTACAATAGTCGCAAATGCAGCTAAACAACAGTTCGTTTTACTATTATAGTAATTAATTAGAAATGATCTAAGAGAGCTGCTAACAGGTAAACAACTTCTGTATACGCCTCGGTTAATTTAGGATTATATACTAAATTAACTCGTGTTATTGTTTGTCTGAAATGGTTCTGGAATTTGGCCAGAACTGACCAGAACGGGTTCGACAGTAAGTGTGCTTTGTTTGCTTTAGAAGTGCTAAAATTTACGAATGCTACGTGCACAAAACGAGGTATCAACGTGCAGAGGTTTTATTTTTAACTAACCATACGTTTATTGCTTCACGTGGGGAAAAAGAGCATGTCCGTTGTGTGCAGTGCTCGGTTCAACAGAACACTGCACGCTTTCCATTAGATGCATGTGTACTGCTCATTCAAAGCGTGCGACGATATTAACGGCGTCATTCTCCTCATCATGAACTCCTTCTCTATATATGTCATCAGTTCGTCTGCGACTGTGTCGACGAACGACTATATCGTGTTAGCGATCTGACGACAGTAGGATCGAAAAGAGCAAACAGTGCTGTTTGTTATGTTCATACGCACTTGAATGCGTGTACCTCGGCCTCGGATGTGTACCTCTCGAGTAGTTGTTGAAGAACAACTTAAGAGGCTCTTCAGAACAAGTTGACTAGTTAGGCAACGTGTGCGGCTAGCTTTTGGGGTGATGTCTGTCCTCAGAGACGCGTACACACGCGAACACCTCATACTCAAACTGCGACTCACTTCGCTCGCCTGTTCTGTTGCTGCTTCGCCGATCGGTACATAACGGATCTCTTCATTCGCTGGTGGTCTCTTCCTATGCTTGTCTTCTTCTATACTTTCAGCCTGCCATCACGATGATCTGCGCTTTTCGAATGCACCAAGCACATCAAATGACAAGCCGTCGCTTGAAGTGCATCGAAAAAGACACACAACGCTTAGCAACACCTCCACCAAAAAAACTTCACCAAGTACCTTCCATAAGAGTCCCTCGTGAAAACATATCCTAACGACCCTTCGAGCCTACTTCAACTGCAACTGCTTAATGGTGCGACACTAGCCTATGTATATATATATATATATATATATATAGCTGTTATGATTTTTAGCGCACAAAACTTTCGCGGCACTGAGTGATCCCACCCCGTAATACTGAATTGCGTTTAATAAAAAGGCAATTCATAAAAGAAAAATGAACTGCTTAGGCATATTTCCCTCTTTCGTTTTTATCTTCTGTAGATACGTGACTTAACTTATCTATAGAGTGCTTGGTTATTTCCGCTTGGCTAGCTTAATGTGTATTACGTTTGGCTCTCATTCTTGTTTATTATTAAGACGCTTTGACAGCAAAACAGTCAATAAGCGTCTTCTTGTTTTGACTTAGGACTTAAATACTCACCAATTGCCCTGTGAAGCACATTTTTACGAGCCTAAATGCGGTCGTCATTATCTTTACGATACGAGAAACGAGATGCTATTATCGATAATCCGGGCCCGTACGAGTAAACCGTCTGGCGACAGGCAAATTGTGATCGAACGTTAATTTCAAAGAAACATACATTTTATTTGAAATCGATAAATTGGTCGAGATAAGTTGTGATCCCTGGAGCACCCCTTTTTAAGTGGACGTGTCAAATAAGACTACACTAGATATGTCGTTACCACACAAATGGATTTTGTTTTGCTAGAATTTTTATGACTAGAGCAAGTTGCATTGGTCACTGTGGGAACTAGCGAAAATAGATTAGGAGATACAACTATAATATAACAAGCAAATATTATCGAACAAACAAGAGAATATAACGAGAGAATATTGTTGAATAAAGATAATATAAAAATATAATATTATTGACTAGTAGGTAACTAGGCTAACTGCGTGTCACAGTTTGAGACACGCTGTAACCTGAAAATCCTGGCCAGTCCAGTAGTGTGCTTCTCTCTGTGTGCCATATGGATGTCTAATGAATAATAACGAGAGCGATGTGGGCAATGTTAGGGAGATATGGGAGAACGCTGGAGACACAGAGAGAGAGAGAGAGAGCGCACGCGTGGTGAAATTGCAGTTATAAAGGAACTGAATTAGGCACACATATTTTTAGTTCTGCAAGCATGGCGTATTAACGTATGATCACCATAATTTGCCCCAAATGGTCAGACTGCAGGTGCTCGATAGCAACACTGGTCGAGATTTGGAAGGCACTCATTAGCGTAGTACACGTACTCACTACTTACTTTAGGTAAATTATGCTTCATCAAATGATTAGGCTATTATGTTATATTTGTATATTTTAGTAAATCAAAATCAATTAATTTCTAAGCGCAATTAGCCTAGCTCTATTTGCTGCTACGAGTTTCCTAACCGAATCCCTGAACAAATACATACGTATGCAAGCGAGAGAACTGCAGCGCATGCGCAAGTGAGCAATGTCAAACAAAGTCGGCTCAAACTCAAAACGTATGTGCAAGACATCCGCGCGTTGCTTCGCTACCAAAAGCTCATCAGTTTCAAATGCCCAAATGCGCTTCTGCAAGCCGTTAATCGTTGCTTTGGTAGTTTACGATCTTCATGAGTACCGTAACCACCGCAATTACACCGATGATGATTAGGATGATGGTCACTATCATTATCATC
Organism: Dermanyssus gallinae; assembly: GCA_003439945.1. Taxonomy (NCBI): domain Eukaryota; kingdom Metazoa; phylum Arthropoda; class Arachnida; order Mesostigmata; family Dermanyssidae; genus Dermanyssus; species Dermanyssus gallinae. The sequence continues at coordinate 46,867 of QVRM01001343.1, read as the reverse complement.
ATCAACATTCCTGCCATTGAGGCAGGCTCGCGCGCCCACGACTAGCATGGCTAGGACAGGGATGGCGAAACTCGCGTGTTCCGACTCCCAGCTGTCCTACGTTTCTGGCGCCTCTGTCGACACGTTGAGCGCAGCGCATATATCATACTACTATGTTGTGACGAGTCCAAATCAAATTAGAACTGCTCTTATAGTGGTTAGCTATTCCCTCCGCACCGTAACCACCAACGCAACAACAAACAGCAGTGGCGCTCTCTGATGAAGTCACCCATCCGTTCGGTCGATGTCCTTTCTCACTTACCCTTGCACATCTATTTCTCTCTAGCTTTCTTATTTTCCCATCCGCATCGACACATCATCGCAGTCATAGCGCAATAACAGTAACAATAATCATAATCATAATAGTAACAACAACAACGAATGCCTTTCGGGTTGACCTCGAGCCAGCCGAGATTTCACGTCCACGGGACTGCTTTTCGCATTGTTTCATAGACGGACTCCTATAAATACAAATGTACAACGGCGGGGCTCAAACCCGCGCACCTATGTGTCTCTTTCAGTCGCGAGGCGCAGGCGAATGCACCACGCCACAGGGTTTAACAACAACAACCGAAATACCCGTTTATACATTTTACATGTGCAGGCGTACATCTTCTATCGGAACACATATACATATGTGTACGTAGACGAGCACGTAGCCAACAATTTGTTACTAAGCAAGCAACGACACAAAGCAAGTGAGTAGTTATTATAGTTGCAGTAGTAGTAGTAGTAGTTGTAGTCTGTCTGCATGACTATAAATGAATCAGTAAAATAGAGTCGCTTGCAGGACTAGCAGCATCAGCATCATTTTCATCATCAACAGCCGACTCATCACACTCGAAGCGCACGCACAACCTAGGCACCTTGAATCAGTAGCAAAGGCCAGCACCGCCGTATTCGTCCTTCACTTGAGAGAGAGAGAGAGAGGAGAGAGAGGTCGAGACTCAAGAAGACCACCTTAGGTATGGGAACAACGAAAACACGGACGGCGACGGGAAGAGACGACAGGCGCAAAAAGACGAGAGAAAGTGCAAAACGCTCCCAAACAAACAGAGACACCCATCTATAGACAAGGCAAGGCCAAACGTGAAATAGAAAAATGCGGAGGGGGAAAGAGAGAGAGAGTGTGAGAGAGGGGGCGGGGGAGAGAAAACCGAGTGACAACATTTCGAGCAATCGCTTCGCCCGGATAACTTTGAATTGTGGCGGGGCGGAAACAAATAAACGCGTGCGTGTGTCTGCGTGGTGACTGACTGACTACAGCGGTAACATCCGGCCTCGAGCCGAGGCGAGGCGATTCCTTCCGATGAGCTAGATGAGGTAGAGAGGGAGGCAGGGCACGTGCTGACGGCGAGATTCTCAAGAGGAGCCGAAAAGGGGCGTCACTGAACTCCTGAAGCCACCCACCCGCTCGGGCAGCTCGGTTAGTGGCCGGCCGGACGGCCAACTCCGGGCCAGGTCCAGACGAATCAAATGTCAACACACCACTGATGACACGGAGGATGACAACAACATCAGCAGCAGCAGCAACAAAACAACAACAACAACAGCGTTTACAACAACAACAACAACAACAACAGCAGCGACCACAACGACAAACGAATCTACAGACACAGCCCTTCGGCAAAACGGCCAAAGAACAAAGACGAGAGCTGTAGAGAGTGAGTGTATTTTGCAATCCTGTCTTGATGTCAGGGTGACGACGTTGCTGGTGATAATAATGAGAACGATGACGACGACGACGACGACGACGATGGAGAAACTGAAGTGAAGGCTCCGACCTGTCAGAAGCACTTCACTTCCCCCTCCAATCGGCCGCTTGAGTGAGCAGCAAAATCTGCCATTTGCTTCTCTAGTGTTCACGCAATCCCACAGCCGCTTCGTCTAGCAGCGCGGAAGCAGCTCGTGCCGCCGTAGAGAGGACATCGCGCACCTATTGCTAGGCCGAGCAATTACGAGTAAGTAAATCGTTTAGCATCTGTTCGAGTGTTGGCACAGTTGCAGGGCATTTAGCTTTGTAGTCCAAAATATTCACAGAAAATGACATAGAAAATCATATTTTCCGCACATATATATATATATATATATATATATATATATATATATATATAAAAATATTTGCTCTGATGTCTTTCAGGGTAGCTTGTGCCGGTGCTTCATATACAGTAAAAACTAGAAGCCAAGCAAATGGTCTCGCCGGTTGCTATAGTTCTAATACGCATTTTATTTCAAAGGAGGAAATTGACCTGCAATATGTGTTTATTGAGACGCGTGTTTTCTCTTTTTCTTGGTTGTCGTCACGAATTCATGCTTTCCGGGTACCGCCTTAACGGAGAGAGGTCTAGGAACATTAACGTTATGGATAACCAGTAGCGAAAGCCGTATGATGCAGCGAACTAATGGCTAAATCATGCTTTGTTCCTCGCTAAGCCACATTACTGTTCTGAGCTTTAACGATGCGAATAACGCATAGAGCGGTTGGTGGTACTCTGGGCACGTGCCGTCAAGGTTCATTTTCAAACTAGAGACATATACTAATAAATTTTGCGGAGGCAGGGATTGTGTTATGATTTCGAATTAAGCAATAGTGACAGTAACATTGTTAAGCGAAAAATCAAATCAAAGCCTTTTGGCAGTACGGTTTATTGCAACAAAGACAAGTCACTAGCAAAACGTTGGAAGTTAATCCGACTATGAGATTCTCTTTTCCAATGCCGTCTACATAACTATAAGGTTCTAGATAATTACACGACTTTAAATGCAGACTGTTATCAAAACTTAGTTCACCACGGAAGCATGCAAAGAACTTCAGCCTGCATATGCCAGATAAGCGCTTCTTGATACGTTCATTCTCAAAATCGCACATCGAATCGCAGATTTGTGTTAGAATATGATGATCACTCACTTGCCGTAGACAAACGCATTCTACGCTGAGTCTGCCCTCTCTTCGTCTGTCTTAAAATGATGCGACGTGTAAACTGTACTGTACTGTCTATGGTTGTAGGACCCTTGTCAAGCTGTGTTTGCTCGAGATGGTCAGATCAAACTTCCAAATTATTCTGCATTTCATCTCTCCCAAGATAAAGTAAAGTAATGAATAATAAAATTTAGCAAATGATAAGCTTTAACAACAGCTACGTTGGTTTCTAAGTATGTGTATATTACATAACTTGCATTGATATTGTGCTCAATAAATATAATATGCAAAAGGGAACGAACACAAACGTCTAGCTAAAAAGACCGTATTTCGCCGCCATTCCCTCATGGCAAAAAAAATGTTGGTCTTCGTAATCTTAAGAACTGTTTGCACACTTAGATGGCTCTGGTTTATAAGCAAGATAAATTGACACGCTTCGCGAATCAAGCCAGGCACTCGTTTAGGCAGGGTAAGGTAATCAGACTGCTTTGCGTGTGTTGCAAGGAATCACGATTCGGCTAGTCCGTTGCAGATTCCATTTGCTCTATGAGCTGCATAGAAGGCTATTAGAAAACAACAACAACAACAAACCAAAATATAAGCCATCAGTCATCATAATAGAATGTTCGTAAAGCTACTAAACAGCATACCTCATGGTCAAAGGTATGCTGATTCGGTGTGAATCGATCTCATCTGATTAACCTGAAAGAACTTACGAAAGCGACACTACTACTCGACGACGACGGGCAGACAGACAGAAAGGCAAACAGAAGCGTGTCGATACTTTCTTGCGAGACGCGCGTACTTTCGGATTTTTTTCGTTGCCACCGACATCAAAAGTGCTTGCCTCAAGGCCGAAGGCGGGTCAAACGCGACCTGAGGCGGATAATCTCCGTTCTAGTCCTACGGCGTCCATCGCAACGGCTTGGCACCACGGCCGTGCCTATTTTTGGCAAGCTTCGCTCGGCCATTCGGTCGCAGGTAAGAAGCTAAGACTTGTGCTAAGCCTGTTGTCAAGGTTGCGACTATATAGAGGCCCATGAATATGTTCGTGTGACCGACACCACCGGCAGCGGCATCAGCAGCTGCTGCAGCAGCAGCAGTGGCAAGCGTGGAGGTCCCCGCTCTGCACCACCCCCTGCTGCCCTGGGTGCTCTCCTATCATGTGGCTAGCGGCGGCCCTTTGCCCTAGGAAGGAAGACGATGTCGTGGGACTGACGTGGGGCTGTCGTGGGGTAGTCGCGACGACATAGAGCCTGGGCACAAAGACACAAACGAAAGAGGAACAGAGGAGAAACAAACACACTCTCGCACTGAGCCAGCGACCAGCATTAGATAGAACCGTCTAGCCGTAGACACTATGCCGCCACAGGTAAGAAGTAGTTACTGAACGGCAAAGTCTATCTCGGATCGGCTGTTACTGCTGCTGCTATAATCACTCGTACTGTTGTTGTTGTCGTTTGTCGCCGTTGTCGTTCTTGTTGTTGTCGGTACTGTTGCTGCTCTTGTTGGTCGTGCTCATGCAGCTGTGCAGGGCGGCGGCAGCGGTCCTGCATAATCGCCGCGGTCTTTGTTGGCGTTCTGCACAGATGCAAGGGTGATGCGGATCGAAGCCTAGCGTCGGGCTATTGATACGTGCATGCAGGACTGTCTATTCTTCTTACGTTGGCAACATGTCGTCGGCTTCTTCCCGTGTGTAACGCTCATTAACATCATCGACACCGCCGTACTGTCGTTACGGGTGCTTCGGCATCCGTTGGCGGCGCAGCTACGAAGAAACGAAGCAACTGAGAAAGACAGCGACTAATGGCAATGTTGGTGGGCATCAGAAACAGCCAATGCTGAATGTGGGGAAAAAGAACGAAACATGTTGTCTGTTCAGCGCTGTGCCTGCCAACAGCCACATGGGCATCTACTCACACACATATATATATATATATATATATATATATATATATATATATATATATATATATATATATATGTATATATATATAACTAGTTTACTAATATGATCGATTGTAATCACGAAGGGGCAAATATATATGCAGACGACAATACGAATCGGAAACGTCCTACCTAGAGTACCAGTTATGTAATTAATGTTTGGTCACCAAGGCTCAACTAGTTTGCTCGTATGAAGAACGAGAATTGCAGAGAAGACGCTGTTGGACCTTTTATTGCAAAGCAGCCGATTATAGAGAAATCAGAAAAAAAGGAAGTAGAGATATGGAGAGAGAGAAGGGGAGAAGACATAGAGGTCTTATTGAATTAGTATTAGTAAATTAACTAAGTAATTAGTGAATTATTTTTAGTAAATTAGTGAAGCGCCTCACACTAGAATCAAACACAGCCACCAACTAAACGCGTTGCAAAGTCTTACAAATAAGAAGAGTACCGCTGCTCGGTTAGGATCTAGGTAGGCCTTTGTCAGGCAGACGCAGAGCCGCCACATCCGCTATATACAGATCTACGCGGTGCACAGGCTGCAACAATAGCCGCCGGCAGCGGCAAATAAAGGAGGGACTCGGCCTGTCCAGGACAATTACAAGGACGACCCGACGAAGCCTAGTAGTGAGTCGGGGCAATAGTGGGGCCGGCAGAGATATTACATGGCCGACTAGGACCCCGACGGAGCAGGACTCGCAGCGAAGAAGAAGCTGGTACTGCTGGTACAGCTGCTGGCCGTGGTATTTTTGTAACCACCATAGAACGGAGCGTCTGCAGATGACGGAGCGACACAACAATTACCATTGGCGACATTGGCAAAGAATTGCCGCGCTGAGATCGTGGCAGACTGGACACGGACTGGCTGAGTACGACGACGATGACGACGACGGACGGCGAACGGCGACCAGGTCGACCCTCGGGCCAACACGCGCAAACACGGCGCGCCAGCAATACGAATAAGAAGAATAGTCCCAACAGTAGCTGGCACAACAGCACAGTCAGTAACAGCAGAGTAACAAGAACCAGTGAACAACGACAACAGAACTAGCGTTGCCACAAACAGAAACAACAGACGAATAATTGAAGTTAGAGCAGCGACGACAGCAACAACAACAACAGCAACAACGCAACAACAACAACAGCAACAACGCAACAACAACAACAGCAGCAACAACAGCAACAACAACAACGACGACGACAATAAAAGGGACATACACAATCATGTTATAACAATGCTAACACTGTTATGCGTATGACCATTATGTAGTCCTAGTAGAACATCAAGACTACCAGGATAGTTTGTGTGCGAATTTCTAAAATAGCCATGTTTGCGTAATGTACGACTTACCCTCCATCGATTGGGGTTTGCTCTTGAGACACGACATGTACACGTGGATCGTACGATACCTCAATGTATACTACTTAACTACTGTAAAGTACTGCTAGTTATGCACACAGATCTTCGTTAGCGGGCTTGTACACGTATCGCCGACCGACGAAAATAAATGATGAGCAACTGCAGCGCCCCGCGAAGAATCTCGTGCATAGAAGAGAATAACTATTTCAGACTTGGTGCTTTCTACATGGCAATGCAACGCACATCAGTGGTTTCAACGAGAAGGGGGTAGCCCTTGACGGTATACGTCTCGAATGAAACCTAACTTACGGTGTGTCATAGCCGTATCCAGGCAGCCACGATAAATAGGCTCAAGTACAATACAGTGTCATTAATAACAGCAGCCTTATGTTAGCTTGACTTGGACAGACAATTGATGTTAGTTCGTAATTGAATACAAGCGAAACTATAAGGCGATATATTCACACACCCTTTAGCAGGGGGGCTTTATTGAGATCACAGACGAAGGTTATCGCAAGTATATATATATATATATTTTTTTTTTCTTTTTTTTTGGAGGAGGGTAACATGCAGTTACGCACTACCGCTACGAGTAGAAAAATTCGGTTTCCATCTCGAGCTGTGTGGAACTCGACCCCAGCGGATGGATGTTACGCCGCTGAGACCCATACTTATTAAACGCACCTCCCCCCTTAAACTTCACTCTCTGATGGCCCAGATCTCCATAGAACAGTGCTATGGACCATCAGAAGAAGTGGCGGGTGCCCTATAGGATCAATTAGCCGGGCTCGCTCACGGGTTACCCCACCTGTCAGGCGCACTTTGTCCCAGCCCTTGCGACATCGTTTGATTCAAAGTTGCGCTTTCTTCAACCGTGCTGGCCTCAAAAGGATTCTGCCTTTCCATGCATCTTATGTGCTTTGTTTTTAGCACCCCCTGTGCTACTTCCGCTCCCAATTCCCATGCTTGGGTCAAACCCGGGATGTACTCCACGAAACATTTTAAACAATTTTGCGGAGGGTCATGAATTTCAAGATGGGTTATTCAACGCTCTGGACCACTTCTCACGAATGTGTCTGATCGCTGCGGTTCTGGCCTCTTCCCATGCTTGGCACCTGAGGAGTGTGTGCTGTGGACTGTCCTCCAGGGCATCTTCGCAGAAAAGGCATATTTCTGATGGGGCCTTCTCTATTTGGTAAGAATATGATTGGAAGTTGCCATGCCCCGTGAGAATCTGTGTCAGGTAGAAGTTTGGGTCCCCTCCCGGCTTTGCTATCCATGCCTGTATTTTTGGCAGCAGTTTGGTCAGGCTCTTTCCTGAGGCACCGGAGGCAATGGCGTCCCACTTAGCTTGCCACTCTTCTAAAGTGGCTTTTCTTTCTCGTTCTTTATCGCTTCCTTTAGGTGTGCCAATGTCCCATAGGCGATGTTTCTCGAACGCCTTAAGGTCCCAGGGAATATCTCCGGCGAGCAGCAGAGCTGCACTTGTGCTGATCGTTCTGTACCCTTGTATTACCCTAAATGCTGCAATCCTCTGCGTTTTGCGCAGGAGTAGTTTTGTATTTTTGCCTTAAGAGTCGTTCTGGCCCATACGGCAGCCCCAAAGAGCACGATAGACTCTGCTACTGCCATTAGTAGTTTTCTTATGTGAGCCCGCGGTCCATGTACGTTTAGAAGTATCCTGGCTATAGCGTTTGCCGCCTTAGATGCTTTTTCCACAGCCTTTTTTAAGTGGCATAGACCCGTCATGGATGTGTCCAGCGTCACCCCTAGGTAGCGGGCTTCTTTCATAAACTAAATTGTTTGCCCTGCGACCTGTATATGCAGCGGTCGGACTCTCTTCTTGCCAGTTAAGAGGATGATCTCACTTTTTTCAGGGGCGAGTGCCAGCCGCGCGGCCTTCATCCATTTCGCTGTTGAGTGCAAGGCTTTGTTTGTATTTAGCTCAAGCTCGTCCTCCGTGTTAGCCTGTGCCACAACCGCTAAGTCGTCAGCGTAAGCTATCATGTTTATTCCCGGGGGTAGACCGGTTTGCCGCAAGACGTCATCATACACTATGTTCCATAGCAGTGGGCCCAGGATTGAGCCCTGTGGCACGCCGGCTGTCATTGGGAAGACCACCCTGCCATTTGAGACGGACCTTTTCTTAAGGTATCCAGACATTACCTTTACTAGGTATGGCGGATTTTTACGAACAAGCGCGTCTAAAGTGATCTTCCATGGAAGGTTGTTAAAGGCGTTTCTCACATTCAAGAGGGTTAACATGACTAGCTGTCTTGTACAGGTGGTGGACCTACGCACCTGCTCAGCTCTACTGAGGATATAAGGACTACTTCTGCTTGTTTCCATTCTGGTGTGAACTCTCCTGTTCTCATCGCGGAGGTAAGGGTTAATCCGCAACAGCAGCTGGATGCTCTTTGAACAGAAGCTTTAGTGCAGCCGGGGCGACGCCCTCAGGGCCGGGAGCTTTTCCCGTCTTGAGCTTGTTGGCCGCTAGGAGAACTTCGAACGGCTGAATTGCCGGGAAACCATCGTCTGCTGCTTGTGGTGTGTCTTCGTAGGCATCCCTCTCGAACGAGTCGTGAGTCGAGAAAAGCTTAGCAATGATTTCGACTGTTTCCTCTTCGTCGAGGACACCCGTAACAGCGGTTTTCTTATTACCGCACACAATTCTGTATGGCTTTTCCCATGGCTCCTCTTGAAACTGGGTTAGAAGCTCTTGCCAGCACTTAGTTTTGGTCTCGGCAATGGCGCTATTAAGAATTGCCCTGCTTTCTCTATATCTGGTCAGTGCCTGCATTTGCTCCTCCTTGTCTCGGTAAGTCTGCTTTAGCGCCCTTCTGGCTTTGTTCCATTCTTTGCGTGTATTGGCAATGTCCTGTTTCCACCAGTGCTTAGGCGGTTTTCCTGGCCGTCTTAGGTGCGCCTTTACCATGGCTGTTTTTGCACACGTCTCTTTAAGAATGGCCTGGAGCTGTCTCGGGTCTTGGGAGAATCGAATTGCGTCATTTTGTTCCTTCTTGAACTTTTCTTCATTCTAAATTTTGTACCACTTTCTCTGTTGCTGCAGCGGGGAAACAGTTCGGAGGTTTAATCGAGTCTCCACACGCATGATCGCTAAGATTTTCCTCCTCCATGAGAACCTGCCCAGCTCGATACCTTCCGCGCTATCTGAGAGTTACTGAAAGTTATGTCTACGTATGATTCGTAGCTGTGGCGCCGGAAAGTCGCCTCTTTACCGTCATTGAGAATGTACAGGTCGTTGGCCGCTGCCCATTCTAAGAGAGCTCTCCCCTTGTCTGTTCTCCGGGTAGCCCCATGTCTTTGCTGCCGAGTTAAAATTTCCAGAGATTAACAAACCTGTTCCCGGCTTTAGGTTTAGTATTGACGCCGTGAGATTATCCAGCAATTGTTCGAGTTCCTCGTGTGGGCAGTTGGGGCTTATATCGCAGGAGTATATTCTCCCTACGGCCTTCATTTCAATTCAGTAAAATCTTAACCCGCTTCCCTTAATTTGTATTTTAACGGCATGATTTACTATGAGTGCCGTGTCGTATGCGGAGTCAGTCACCCATTTATCAGCTCATTTTGCTAGCGTTTTGTTTGGTTCGCTGAGAGCGACTACGTCTGCCCCTCTTCGGTGCGTTATTTCCCAGACCATGTCGTGTGCTACCCGGCTTCTGTATATATATATTATGAATATATATATATATATATATATATATATATATATATATATATATATATATTATGAATATATATATATATATATATATATATATATATATATTTATTTAACTCATAACGGGGTGTAAACAATTGTCTCCCAGCGAACGTATCGACAAACTACACCAGCCCTAGGTCCAGGCCTGGTGTCGACCACCTGGACAAGGTACCAAGCATCGCCGTGGCGTTACCACGTTGTATATCCAATGACAGCCTTTGCCGGAAAAATTCACCAGCGCGCAGGTTCCCCGTGGCCAATCTTAGACACTTGCATATCTTAGTAATAACTCCCTCAGTAATTTTGTACCTGGGCCCCCTAAGGTCTCAAAGGCAAAAGATCGAAAATCCATAGAGTCTCCGATAGATGCATACTTCCGACACTTGTTCTTTTCCGTCTGCGAAACAGCATAACCAGCCTGGGTAGCGCCAGTGACTGACCATTGAAGGTGCTAAAGAGTCCGTCACAGTAGCATCCCAGACTGTCTTGCCCACTCTCAAGGCTGTTAGGGTTATCAATCAGGTCGTCGGGAGTCGTCTGTATACAAACCTTATGTATATATATATGTATGTATATATATATATATATATATATATATATGTCAATATATATATATTACTAATAAATATATATATATATATATAGATATATATATATATAGCATATATATATATCTATAATATTATATATATCATCTCTATATATATATCTCTTATCTCTTCATATCTATATACTCGTCTCTAAGGTATTTTCAATAATTTTCTTAGGAATGAGCTGTTGTAGAATTCGAATTTTGTTGGCACGCTTCACCCTATAGGCACACCGTCAACTTTCGACTGCTAGCATCAATGATATTATGGTGATTGCCCGTTGCGATTTCGTTTGATAGCTGGAGAAAAAAGAGTTTCGAGTGGTTATCAAGCATTTTTATTTCAAAGGTTGGAATGCGACCCAAGTAAAAATTGAGTTAGACGAGACGTACAGTGACTCTGCGCCATGTTTTGCCACTGTTTCCAACTGGATTAATGTGTTAAAAAGAGGTCGCAGGAGCACCGAGGATGAACTACGTCCAGGAGGCCAAAAAACGGCAACTGATGAGGAAAACGTAGAGAAAGTGCGAAAAATTCTTGGCACAGATAAGCGAATGAACATTAAGGAAATAGCGGAGGCATTAGGGATTCGTTTAGGCAGTGTGCATTTTATCCTACACGAAAACTTGAAGATGAAAGAGCTTAGAGCAAAATGGCTGCCGCATTTGCTCAACCAAGGCCAAAAAGACGCGCCTGTTTTGGCTTTACAGCGAAATTTGGCCAAGATGTCGAACAATCTGTCGGATTTTTGGTGCAGATTCATGACCGTCGATGAAAGCCGGGTTCATCACTACACTCCCGAGACCCAAGAAGCATCTTGCCAATGGTGTGCACCTGATGAAGGACCTCCGAAGAGGGTGCGGACAACGGCATTGACCGGAAAGGTGATGGCTACAGTTTTTTAAGACCAACGTAGAATAATGCTGGTCCACTACCTTGAGAGCTGTAAAACGATCACAGGAGAATATTATGCAAGATTGTTGGACTGCCGTTAGCAAGAACTCATTGTGAAACGGCCCGCTTTGCAGAAGAAGGTTGTCCCGTTTCACCAGGGCAATGCTCCTGCACACAAGTCCCGGCAAGCATCGGCAAATCTGGCCCAACTGAGGTTCGAACTTATTGAACAACCCTCCTATTCTTCAGACCTGGCCCCCTCTGATTATTTCCTCTTCGGACATTTGAAGAATAGTCTCGGTGGAAAGCGTTTTTTCCAGCAATGAAGAGGTTAAGGCTGCTGTCAATGCCTATTTTCAGTCTAACGACGCGGAATTCTACTCAAGAGGTATGAAAGCTCTGAAATCTCGGTGGGAAAAGTGTATTGAGCTTCTCGGGGAGTATATCGAATAAGAAAAATTTAAAAACATGATTTGGAAAATTCTCGGTTTTCATTCTAAGAACTTATTGAACTACCTGTATATATATATATATATATATATATATATACATATATATATATATATATATATATATATATATATATATATATATATATATATATAAGGTTGTGTGGTGGCGATTACGAGGCTGTTATTACTTTGGCGAGAACTTCGGTGGCATTGCAGTTAATTTTTCCAATTCTACAAAAAGTGCACATTTGTGTAACTACAAAATAGCTAGTATGTGTCCTTACAAATCATTTTCGAATAACGGAATAACTCCTCGACCAATTGCTTTGGGGAGTACACTGTATGAAAAACTGGCGCCGCTAACAGTAAGCCAACTTGCGGCGATAAATGCGAATTTATTATATCAAACGAATGACACGGTTTCCTGCTAAGGTGGTCCACAGAAACAGCTTTAAAATAGGTTATACATTAAATTGAGGCAAGATTTAGGGTGCATCAGATCATCGTTGCAGCTCTTTAACATTTTAAAACGGCGTTTGTCTGCTTCCCCTGAGGCCAGCTGCTATAAACAATTTATAAAAAATCTAATATGCGAAAGGAAATTGCAAAACCTTGCAGCATTTAACATAGAATTATATAAAACTAAAAAACGAAGCCCTTTTAGTTGACCAAGATATTCAACAAACCGTGTGGCAAGCCGTTCTTCTCTGTATTATACGTTGCTGAACAGTCAAGCGCTAAAGAGGGTCAAAGCTAAACTTATATTGGATTGAATTTGATTTACAAACCGCCATGGACCAATTTCAAAATCAAAATAGGGCTAATTATGTCGTACTACCTCCATACACTTGCTCCTCATCTAAAACTACAAGACCAGTGGAATATCGACAACGAGAAAAGTTCCTGTATAAAACAAATCCCGACATTTTCGAAAAATGCCGTAACCACACCGAACATGGAAGATTGCTATGCAAAGGAGCTCTCTGCTTTGCATAACTTGGTGTGAGTACAATCATATATTGCTGAAGGGCTATTGCTATAGATTAATGCGTCTTAGATAGATGTAAGTATTGTTATTACCAATATAGGTAGGTACTATATTTTCATGGCGGCAACGGCCGCACGAGAAGCAATATTTACACATCACCAAATGTAACCAATTATTCTACCAAGTATTTGATAAATAAATGTATTTATTTATCTAATAAATTGCACCCTGTTTGGATATGTAAATATGAACATACTATATACGACACACGTGATAAAAACGGTTTGTGAGTAGTCTCGCTGGAGCTGAAAGAGCGACACGGATTCAGTACAGTCGGTGAAGAGATATAGGGGCATGAACTGCCGCAACGAAGTCCTCAGGGTTCATGAAACCCAGTAGACCGACATAATAGATGATGAAATCCGTAAACACTGTAGCGAGTGGCAAATTGCCAATGAGGACGGAGAGATTCCATCTCGGTCTGGTTAGTCATATCTGTCGGTAAATAACATTTTCTGGGAATCAGAAACATGTTTTAAATACTCGTGCCTGAAAATTTCCAAGGCGGCTGTTTGCGCATTATGCTATCAATGGAAGCCGTCTGCGAGTTCATCGATAAGTGATACTAAGCTCGCGAGCATATATGCTACGCGAATTCGACGGAATGTCAAGTACTCGCTTTCGGAAAGCTGGCTTTACCCTATCCAACTGCCATAAAAGCGAAGTATTAAGATGCCTCTACGCTACCTACCGTATATATACTATATCGTAGACAGCTTTTGATGCCCCTTTGGGCGTGAATATTATTATGGCCAATATTATCACTGCGCGATAATTTCTACAATATTCAGTTTCGTGATTTGACACATTAACTATGCCGCCATTTTGCGAGAAATATTCACCAAGTGTGCGAAACGCAGCCTGCAGATCGGTACGTTATTTTGAAAAATACCAGGTCACCTACGTAACAGGATCATGAGTGTTGCGCGCTGCTCTTTCACAACGCCTGGTAGATGGCGCAGCAAAGTTATGAATAACAATGGGCTGAGATTGTCGTCGTGCGTATCAAGCCCAGTCATGTGATCAAAAGGGTCATGCTTGCGCACACCCTCATCGACCGTATTCTAGCTAGACATCAGAAGTGCGCTAAGTAGAGTGAGCTATTGTAGTCCAAGTCTAGTCTGGTCTAGCTCCTCAAAGACAATTTACGGGGTGCAATGTCGAAAGCAGATTTCAAGTTAATAAAAGCAATGAACAACGGCTGTTTTTCGGTTTAATTAGATTGTGATATGCCTAAACTGGCTGATATTCTGGAGCGGGCAGTCGAGAAGTCATACTACTCATCTGTAGGGAACGGCAGTACGGTCAGAAAATCCGTGAGACGCCGCCTCGTGAGTACGCTTGGGAGTAGTCTGTAGACACAGATTTGATATTTCTTAATATCGGCCGCCACGCAGAAGGGTCCGATTGGTCTCATTTTCCTTTTGGGATTACCTGAGATGGCAGGAGAAGGAATATTGACTTCGTCTAGACCAAACGATTCATCAAGAGCCTCGGAGGAGATTCTTTTGTGGGCTTTGAGCTCGTTTGAAGTAGGACGCTCGTCAGACACCGTATACGCGTGGGTGAAGGTTGCTTGAAAATGCCCTACAAGTTTTTCAGATGGAATTACACAGCTTGTAAAGCTAAAATTCTGTTATGTAATGTGATGAGGTTCTCGTTGCGATTTTAGAATAAAGAGGATTAATATGTGGAAGAACGAAAAAATTAATACTACCCCGATTGCTAGCCTTAAATGCCCGGAGTCTACTTTGACCAGTGCGGCACAATGATGAGCAGCTCGACTGACTTTGGAATTGGCTAGTTATTTCTCTATTACTCCGATGTTCAGAAGAATCTTTGGGAATAAACTTTTCGTCACTAGAGGTTTAGATCCGGCATGATAGGTCGGACGGAAAATGCATGATAACAGAATAGATGTATAAACAGCGCTTCAAAGCTAAGTTACTCGATAACAGCCGCTTTACGATTATATTCTGCACACTGGGACGCTTACCTGCCTATTTCAGGGTTAACGTAGAACACAATGTTTTGAATGTCGCGCTGGCTCTTTCTAGGGATCCCCAAGGACGTTGCTTGGGTCTGCTACCGATCAAATACTTTTAATTATCATTATGTTTAATATATTATATTATATTAAAAATAATTTTAAAAGTTTTTGCCAGGCTTACTGAAAAGTACAAGATTTATACAAACGGCTCGAAAATGTAAACCAAGATTGTAGATGTTTGCAGGGCACTCTGAATCGCGATATATTTCATACGTTGATTAGACAAGCAACGTGCTAGTGCTATTACAAAAACGCGCCTTTGTCAACAATTACGGCCAATAATTTATTTGCCTCTACCAAAGGCATACCAACAACCTGGACGTCACATTTGAATAAAAACTTTTGGTCGCGCTAATTAAGTGTTTGCTATATTTCAATCATATATTTCATCCTAACATGCGGAAACCCGAGAACAAAATTATTGGCAATTTCAACAACAGCCTGACCTTCGGCCAATTTCGTCGGTCGCTCCCGTGTGACCACTTCAGGTACAGGTTTACTAAGCATGCTGTGAACCTGTTTACGAAATGCCCTACTTTGTTAGTAAAGCTTACTCCGATCAGTAATTATTTCCTTTACAGCCCCCCCCCCGATTTTATCACATGTTAATATTAAAAGCCATCCTTAACATTTTTAACAAAGAAAGCAGCGCCACTAGGGTTAATGTTCTATATCTGGTAACTGCTCGTTCTCCGGTGAGCAACGCGAAGGGCTAACCATGGACTGTAGATGAGCGATGGTATGTAAGCGAGAAGAGCGTTTTGTGTGTGATTGTTGAGCTACGCCGTGGGACATATTTATTTTTCTGAAACTGGCAGCAATTACCACACATGTCATAAATGTTGTCCCCACATGTAATCTACCTATCTGCAATCGCATGCATACAATAAAATGCCTATAAAAAGACATGTTGTAAAAAACAAATTATCACTTAAGCCTTGGTTACTGGTGGGTTAAAGGGATTTACCTGGACCGTTTTCACGCTACAGTTGATAAATACCAAATGAGCCACAAAAATGCCACTAAGTCATCTTACCGAGCAAGATGGCTTAGTGGCAAAAGCCTTTGGCTTGCATTTGGGAGGCCTGGGTTCGAGACCCAGACCGGCCACTTCTAAATTGGTTTTCATGGTTCCCAATTTAAACAAGGTGAATGCCGGCGTGAACTAATTATCGACCATAATCGGAAAAAAACGGGGAGCACAGATGTCTCAATGAAAAGAGATGGTGCATTACCATCCAATCCCTCATTAAGCTTTAAAAAAATAGATCTTCTTTTGAGCTACAATCAGATAGATGGGTTACCATTAGTATATCGTATTATTGCAATTATTTATCTATGGATTGTGTACATGTTTACATAGTTATGGTTTAATCAGACGCAAGTAAGGTTAGATAGTGCGTTCTCGCAGTGTTTTTGAATTTACTAAGCGATATAAGTGTCCTAATGTCACTAGGCAACTTGTTCCACAAGGTAGCATCTAAGTTACAGAGTGCAAACCTTGATTGTGTACTTGTGGCCGAGGAGACAATGAGCAAGTGAGATGCCGCTCAGGGGTTCTGGGTCCTTGCAGATTCGATAAGACCAACCAGGTTGGGATGGTGACCAAAAAGAATACGTTTTATTTCGACAACTATGGTAACTTAATTAGGTATGGTAACGCGAGCACTGAGAGTTCTTTATATTGTTCTATTGATATTGAGACGCGATGTGGGAGACCTAAGACGAGGCCAAGTGCCCTTTTCTGAAGCAGATGAAAGCGGAGTTATATAAGACGCATAAGAAAAACCGTACACCTTCAGACCATATGTTAGGTGGCTCAGCACATACGCGTGGTACATTGCCGTGAGGCATTGGCGGCGAAGGATTTTACGAGTGCCGTATTTGGCGGCTACGCCACTGACCATTTTTTTCCTGACATGTTTCGCATGCGCCTGGAACGTCAGATGTTTGTCAAGAACAATACTTAGGAACTTCGTTTCAACTAGCATAACAAGCGTGCGGTCGCATGCAAAGGCTTCAGGATTGAATGTCGGCCCCTTGGAGTTTTATATTGAACAACTCCTGTTTTTGACCAATTAATGTAGAGGCCGTTATTTCTGAACCATATAGATAGCCTCTTAATATCCTCACGAACCTGTTGAGGAGAGTCGCCCACGTATAGAGCCGTTGTGTCGTCAGCAAACAAGGTTAGTTTAGCATGATTTGATATAGTAAATATATCGTTAACAAAAATATTAAATAATAGTGGACCACTATGTAACAACAAACATGTAATGGTAATGTAACAACAAAAAGCGAATATGTCTAAGGTGCTAAACCACACGGAAAGTCTGGTTGTCTAGGCATACGCGTATAAAATCCCTACGATGCCAAAATAAATATGCAGATGTGCAAGTGAGAGGAATAACGCCAAGTTTAATTACGCTCGGCGAGTGCCCTCGGTTGTCTCCATAAAAAATATTATCTTCATGGTGTCATACTCTCAGTCATTTTGCGTACAGTGTACCATTCCCAATAAAAGTTAGTCTCGAGCATGTAACAATTGCACTATTTGTTTCGTCACCGTTTTCCCTGCTTACATACACGTGAGTGCACATTTTATTATTATTATTCAATATCAGTTGAAATGGCCGGCTTGCGTAACGTCAAACAATGGTGATACGAGTCCCTTTTGCAGAACTTACGGAACATCTTAATAACACATAACTCTTATATTATCGATTACCCCAAATATATATGGCTAGCAAAAGCGAAGACATTACAACAAGTTTCTCTGTGAACAGGGTTAACAATTGCCCCCAGCAATTACAAACTGACACCGGCGGTTTTCAATATGCAATAGTGCAATATGCAGAACTAATTCAGTCCTACTTCAGGTATACGTGAAGACACACTGACACGTTTATGTCTTGCAGGGCAAGATTTTTTAAATTACAAGTCAATAATATCTCGCAAGTATATATCGCGTGTTACCGATTTCCACAAACATAAATAGCATTCGACGTGACCATCTTCTAAGGGCTGTTGTCTCGTACGGGCCTGACCTATACCATTACATTATGCAGGCACACAGAAATTCAACCGTTAAATGTATGGTACTTGGATGATGGCGTGTTAGCTGGCGACCCTGTAACGGTAGCCCGCGATATTCAGAAGGTACTGGATTTTGCAACGAAGAGCGGGTTATGCCTCAACCCACAAAAATGCGAACTCTTCGTGTCGGGATTATCAATATCCGACTCCTCGGTCAAACTGATAACCGACCTTCCTCCAGACTGTATCAGAACAAACAAGACCAACCTTACCTTATTAGGCGTGCCACTTCTTGACGACGGGATGAAAGAACATTTATCTGGTTGGGTGGATAAGTTAAAATCGTCCTTCAAGTCGCTTGGGCCTCTTGAGTGCACACAGGGGATTGTTCCTCTTAAAATCCTGCTTCTCGACAGCACGGGTAAGCCACCTGCTCCGTGGGATTGATTTAACGCAAGATATAAATCTCTTAGAACAATTGAACGCCCACACGTTGAAGTCCCTGTCTTCCTTACTTTACCTAACTTTACCAGAGGCAGCTTGCAGGCAAGCCCTTCTGCCCGTGACAAGGAGGCCTAGGCATCCCAGATGCTGTCTTGGTCGCAGGTATCGCGGTGGTGGCCTCAGTGTCTAGTGCCTGGCAAAGGGCGTCAAGGATACTAGATTCATCAGCTGTCGAACGCTTACGTACCGTTCTAGAAAACTTCAAGGAATGTCTCTTAGCACACACTGGAAGCACCCCCTCTGAAAGATCCAATTTCTCAGGCAAGCTGGACCGCGCCGTTTGAGAATGCACAATCTAGCCAATCTTCTCAATTCAGCACAAGACGAGGTGGAGAAAACACGGCTTCGAGCAGTGTCATCTAGTGGTCCTGGTGCATGGCTCGGTGCTCTACCGAGTGCCCCCGTTGGAACTCTCTTAGAGGACTTCGTCGTCAGGATCTGCTTTGGTCTTCGCCTTGAAATCCCTCTAGTCGAGGAACATGAGTGCAGCTGTGGCGAGAAGGTCTTACCCCTGTAATACCATGGATTATCCTGCATCTGCAGCTTAGGCCGTAGGACGAGACACGCTGCTTTGAATGATACTCTAGCCCGTGCTTTAAGGTCATCTGACTACCCTTGTGTTCTCGAACCCGCAGGTTCGCGACTCCCGTCGACCCGATGGGATGACCCTAACAGCCATTGAAAGTGGAAAGACACTCGTCTGGGACGCTACCGTGACTGACTCTTTAACACCTTCAATGGTCAGTCACGACGCTACCCAGGCTGGTTCTGCTGTTTCGCAGGCGGAAAGAAATAAGTGTCAGAAGTATGCATCTGTCGGAGACTCTATAGATTTTCGACCTTTTGTCTTTGAGTCCTCAGAGGGGCCAGGTAAAATTACCGAGGGAATTATTACTAAAATATGCAAGTGTCTAAGATTGGCCTCGGGGGACCTACGCGCTGGTGAATTTTTCCGGCAAAGGCTGATGATAATGATGGAGACAATGGCCGGGTAGTAGCATATAAACATACGTCAGTGACTTCACGACTGCGTAACAGCCAATGGGAGATTAAGTATATAATTTAGGAAATATAGAACTCCACAGACCCATTTCCTGCGCTAGGGAAAGAAAAAGCTGGCAAGCTCTAGGATTCCAAGCAAATGTGTATCTCCTCTTATAAATAAAGACATATGGGTGATTGTGCCGTTCCTGCAATAAGAAATACTTAGTGAACTTCTAGGTTGCATTAATGGATTAGCTGTTGCATAGGTACAAGATTTCTCGTGTTCGAATCCTTTCGGGTTCTAATTTTAAGCTTAAAACCTTAATTTATTTATATAACTTTGTTATGTTAGCACTTTGGAGTGAACAATCGTCTCCGCGTAAACGTGTTGTCACGGCGGAATGTTGCACCTTTGAATGTCGAGCGACTGCCTCTGACGCAATAATTGAGAGAGTCTCCCATCGAAAAGTTAACGACTAGGCCAACACCGAGCCACAGTCCTGTGTTTGTGTGGGTCGTCTTGTCGTTCAGGAGGGTCCTAATTCGCCGACAGATTAAAGCGTGTAACCAGGCTCTAGTTCCTTGACTACTAACGACTTGAATCCTGGCTTTCTTCGCAAGTGAAAGGGCTCTAATAATTAGGCTTGCTCGTCATTTTTCGTGCAGGGGGCTGTTCATCTGGCCTGATTAGCCCTATCATCTGGAGCAGAGTTAAATAACGACGACAATATGTCGGTTAGCCTTTGAAGTTCAACGTTATAGGCGTCTCACACATCACTATTCAATACTTCCTTAACCCTGTCCGCAGCCTGGGCCAATGACGACACGATGGCGAGCCCTAGCACCATGACCGCGTCCAGCACACCTAGGCCGCCTAAGAAAGAGGGAGCATTACCATGAATGAATGAAAAAATTATATATTACCTGATTCCTTGCCACAGCGGTCAGCGTAAGATCTAGTATGTCCTCTAAAGTGTTTAAGCTAAGTCCATTAATTAGCTGTAAGAGCTTAGACGATGAGGACAAGCTGCAATCTCTAAACAAATGTGTCAATTTCGTAGCTGCCAGGCAAGATCTAAGGAGAAACAGGCCGCAGTGGGCGCCCAATTCGGGTAGTCTCCCTGTGACAAAGTCCAGTTTGTCTTTCCGGCTTTTGCTCCAGGACAACCTTGTCCACTCCACGACAACCAGGAAGTAGGGCAAGGAAGTCAGTTAAATCTAATGGCTTGCTCCATTTATGGGCTGTGACATATCCTTCAGATTTGACCGGGTTCCGAGTGAGGCCGCTAATAACACCAATGTCAATTCAACTGTTTGTTTATTGACATTTCTTGTAGATAATTGCACATATTAATTTCAAGCTCCATTAAGCACATAGCATGTTCGGAGCCCCTTTTATGAATAACAATGTATAATTTATATATGCTATTTTCACCTTTTTACAATATATTGCAACATTGTTGTATTTTTATATCACTTTTAACCAGATACCAAAGTTTCAAGATTTACATTTGAGCAGGGACTTTGTCCGCCTAACGGAGGCCGGAACTTTGTTCCAATAGGAAGCCCTAATGTTTCTAATAGATAGCTTCGACTGGTTGGAGTTGGCGTGTGACAGAGTAAGCAGATTTGATGCGTTTCCTCTTGTAGATATGGGTGTTGCTGACGTTGCCAGACCATATAAGTTTGGATGCACTCCAAAGAGTATACGCTTAATTTCAACTACGAGATAGTATTCTATAAGTTCTGGGAACGCCAAAATGCTAATATTTGTGTAGTGCGGTTGCACTGAATCTCGCATCCAGAGGTCCAGAGTTGTTCTCAGTGCTCGTTTTTGGAGTCGGTGAAGTGACCTGATAAGACGCATCTGTGTTAAGCCATAAACTTCTACGGCGTAAGTCAGGTGACTATGGACGTAGGCAAAATACATCGCCATCAGGCAGTTTTGGGGAAGAATTCGTCGAGCTCTGTATAGAGCTGCATGGCTGCCAGATATTTTCTTACGTATATGTGTGACATGCGCTTTAAAGGTTTCTCGTCCAGCTTCTCGTCCAACGTAACGCCTAGAAACTTCGTTTCCTTTCGAAGCGAAAGGGCTATGCCGTCGCACTGGAATCGGAGGGGATTGATCGTAACGGAACCCCGCGGGGAAAGGAATTGCATTACACCTGTTTTCCTCCAATTTATATAGAGACCGTTACTCCTGAACCATGATGATAACCTCTGAAGATCCTCGCGGACCATAGCCTCTACCTCAGTTGGGGAATTCCCGACGAATAGGGCGGTGGTATCGTCCGCAAACAAGGTCAACTTTGCATGTTTTGTTACGCTAAATGTGTCGTTAATAAAGATGTTAAAGAGAAGTGGACCACCTATACTGCCCTGAGCCACTCCAACAGGTCTATTCCTTACATCCGAGATTGCAATGCCCACCTGAATAACTTGCCTCCTATTCGACATAAACGACCGCAGCCAAGAAAAAAAATTATCATCCGCTCCATATCGAGTTAACTTATTGATCAGAATATTTACATCAACTGTATCAAATGCTTTTCTAAGATCTATAAATACGCCGGCGACTGTCTTTTTTAACATTAAGTTTCCATGATGGGTAAAGTCGTCGACATTTTGAATCGAAAACCGAACGCTCAGGAAGGTCTTAACACCGCGTCTAATATTATTACATAAAGGGCGTCAGAGAGAAGTTGGTGCTTGGTTATGATGAAGTTTAGCCTCGCAATATTCCTCGCTCCGCTAATTTTGGTACGATACGTTAGGTTATACCCAGTCCAGGCCAGATACCAGCTACTTAATTGTTTTACTTTGGATAGCCGCAAATCACTGCCAGATAGAGGTAAACTTACACACAGCTTAGGAAACAAGCACATAGGTTTGTCCTGAAATTAAGTTAAACCTTAAAACTGCAAAAATAGTACCAAGTATGCCACCGGGGAATATGCAATAAGCCATATATTGTGACTGTCCGGGACGTAGACAGACTGTAAGATGTTCGTTTAAGGAACCTCTTAAGAAGATGGGGCTGTAAGATGTTCGCTGTAAGGACCTCTTAAGAAGATGGGGTTGTAAGATGTCGCTGTAAGAATCTCTAAAGGTGTTTCGCCGCGTCGGAGTTGGTAATGCAAAATACTGCTACGATGTCAAACCTTCGTTTTCGAATGGATTGCAGCGTCGGTGCGTACATATATATATATATATATATATATATAACCTGATTTTTAGCAAGAACAGATGTCGCTAATTTTATGACGAGTAAAAATATTTGATTCAAAGTAACGACAGCATTGCGTCATGGCCGCTATCGGCTGCTAGCTACAGCGAAAGCTGAGCCCCACATCCAGTGTCATGTGCATAGACCCGGTGTAGGATAGAATGCATACATAAATCCAAAAATACATTTTTGGATAGAGTGCATTCCGCAGATCCTGACAGATGGCACAGATTACACCAGAAAATGAAACTTACTGAATCTCTTATGGGAATCATAGGCCAGGTTGGTCTATGTAAAAAAAAATCATAATATTTTATTATATGCTATATAGATTTAAACTCCTATGCATAGTTACATTCTCCTTGGAGATACATTGTTTACATTTTTCCGATGTTATCTTTCTTATCTAGTTTTACACTTGCATAGCCAAACTGTGGCTATAAAGACAAGAACCCTGTAATTGCAACGATAAAAAAACTTTATTTCCACCAAATTAGTACATACATACATATAACATGCTATATACAAATGTATCGCAACTTCCTATAGTCATACGGAAGTGTCACTCAGGTATAGATGCCGGGAACTAAACAGGATTGTAATATTTAGCTACTCTCTTCATCATTCTCTTCCATTCGAGGGTCATCCTGCTCTTGGCGTTCTACTCTGGAAGCTGTTCCCACGTTAGCCTGTGACGTAGATTGTGCCCCTTCTGATTGTAGACCTTTTTCGTCATCGACGTCCATCTTGACTTGCACCTCAGGATCCGGTTGAAATTGTCGCTCAGCCTACAAGTATTTCATCCAAAGCGCAGTGGTTTAGAAACACAATACTTATGTTTAGAGACACTCAGATAATCTCTAGAATGAATTCTGATAAAACATATGCTGTTCGAAGTTATCAATAATACTTAAGGTATGCTCAATGATGCATAGGCTATGTTCACTACGCTTGCTGGCAGCAACTTGCAATAATATAAGCGTATTGTACATTTCTAAATCACACACATCAAGCTTGAGCGTACGCATCGCCATGCGGATATTTAGGCTTACCATGCGAATAATGTCGAGCGTCTTTTCGAAACTCTTGGCGTGTTGCTTGTGCATGTCTCCGGCCTTCTCGGCATATAGATCGAACACAATCTGAGCCATGGCGGTCATGTCTTCCACAGGAAAGCTATTAGTTACTTTGTCCGCCGTAGTACGCTTCGTGGGGAATTCCTCTCTGCGAACTAAATGCAATTTTTGCGGCCGTTTTAGAAGAATGTCGAACGACTTTTTAAGCTCAAAGCAGTTTCTGAACAGTGATACACGACCAAAGATGTACAGGCCAAGTCTGGCTCGTGACAGTGCCACAACAAGGCGCCGAACATCTCTGATATGACCGATGTTCCTCGTTCTAACTAGCGACAGAATAATGTAGTCATTCTGCTGGCCCTGATACTTGTCCACAGTTGTGATCTTGTGTGGTTTGCCGATGAGTGGGTTATTGCCACAACGCTGCTGGATGACGTCTCGTAAGAGATGCTTCTGACCGTTGTACGTCGTTAGAATGGATATCGTCTCCGACGGATAGCCCAAGATTCTCATGTACATGTACAGAGCAGCACAGTACTCGGCCTCGGCCAGGTTCTGATAGAAGTACGGGTTCGGCTCGCTTTCACCTACACCGTTAAAGTCCTCGACGTTGATTAGCTGGAAATCATAGGCAAGGCCCGCGTTCGCCGTCTGGTACTCGGACCGCTCAAGCACGTGAGGCAAATTGCCGAGGTTCACGTAGCGCCAATTGTAGAGTGAGCAGAGCGACGGCCGAGATCGGCCCTGGCCATCCAATTGTACAACCGGCACACCGAGCCGAACAAAGCGAGTAAACAGCGACTGTTCCATGTTGGAATACTTTTGGAACGCCATATTCTTAATAACTGGTGGTAGTTGGTGGTGATCTCCGATCATAATCCATCGCTTCAAGCGGTTGTATCCATCTTGCGGGTTCTGCAGCAGAAGCGGAATGAAGGTCTCGATCTCGAGAATCTGCGCGCTCTCCTCCATGAGGATGTTATCGTATTTAAAGCCCAGTCGCACGAGTTCATGCCGCTTCAGAGCAGCGTGCGTACAGGTCATGGCAATAATCTTCGCCTCCTTGACGAGCAGGTAGCGCGACCGGTCAAGACCACTCCGCATAAGCTCAAACGCTCGAAACTCTTCAAGCTGGCTAAACATATCCTGAACATAGTGAAAGCACTTAGTAGCAATCTCTTTGTCGGCCGCATAGTCGTCCCCGCCAAACAATGGGTTGAGCATGTGGAAGAACTTGGTGAACGGGAAGTGTTCCTGAATCAGTGCCGGATCTTGCGGCAAATGTCGCAGCTTGTCTTCGAAAGCTTCCCAACGTGAGAGCACCTGTGGCCAAAACAGAAAGACACACCGAACCGTAACAGTATCATTTAAATGTCTGCCCCTCTAGGATGGCGTACTGAAGGACGACGCAATCACCGCAATATGATTCCTTTCCCCAAGCTTGCTCTAGACTATGCCAAGAAGCGACCAGTACCAATACACTTAATCAAAAGCACGACTCGGATTTTTTTGCGTTTCGCGAACCGGGTTATTATGTATGTGTTGCTTGTTATTGTTCTTTCTATGAATAGTGAATAGCATATGTACATATATCTGGCTAGCTAGTACCATGAACATACATGATTAAGATAGAAGTAGGCTGCAGTTTCGCAGGTATAGGCCACGTCTCCTGTTACCCCGAGACTCTGTTGCAGTAGGCCAACTTGCGACAACAGATAGAGCCTGCGCGCCAAAACGTAGTTTACTCGACCGTACCGAGAGAAGTCCTTCTCGGTCTCCAGCTGCTCCTCGCCTGTGTTCCATCAACCAAAAACCAAAAAACAAATATATTGTTGATGTTTAAACATTATTACTGGTAGATTTTCACAATATTCTATTTATTCTATTAAAAAAAACAAATATATATATATATATATATATATATATATCGTACGTTCAACAAATCGTCCTAAAACGTACAACCGTTACAATACGCTAGGCAATGTAATCTGCCGGTGTGAGTGTTAATTAGTAAGCTATATGCACAGAATGCATGGAACAAAAATGTTTACTCAAAAATGTAGGCTAGATTAACTCAAGGATGTGTATTTGTCATTAAATAAAGTAAGCGACAGTGACAACAATTGTGCGAAACAACCAGAAACGGAGCAGTAAGCTACAACAAATGCAGGCAACGCTGCCCAGGCGACAAAATCCGACTGCCACTGATTCACTGTTGCACCACATCTTCGACTACACAGCACCGCCCAAAAAATTTGAGCAGTTGTTATAAACGAAATGCACAATCCAAGGTATGAACTGATTACAACGCATCACTTCGATCAGGTAAAGTTTCAATAATATTTTACTATACAGAAAATGACTCAGCCGACTGACTGTGGATATTACTCACCGTGACCCAGACGAAGCAGATGGCGTTCATCGATGTCAAGCGCCATGATCTTTTCGAAAAGCTGGTTTAAGGCCTGATTTGAGTGCGTCACAATCAGCGTTCGCTGTTCGGGGAAGTTATGGTAGATATTGGAAATTATCTGAACTGCCACATCTGTTTTTCCCGTACCTGGAGGACCGACGACCATAGTCAAGCCTGACAAACCATAAAATGTACCACATAGTTAGTGTATATATATATATATATATATATATATATATATATATATATATATATATATATATATATATATATTTATATATATGCACATAATCGTCTTAAGCTGTAAGGTGAGCCATACAAATATTACGGAGAAATGATTGAAAGACTGCATTTAAAAAATTGAAATAATCTGAAAAAATTCTAGACAACGCGGTCCTTGCAACATCAATATAACGTTAGTGATCTCATCTGATTACCACCAGACACGCTGTGTTGCCGGCCGTCCTTTTGCCTGCGACTATGTAAGGCGTGAGGTAAAAAGTTGTAATTTTCTATCGAGGCAGCCAAATGCAATACATAGCCTAAACCAAAGGAATTCCGCTCTTTCCGTCCACTGTGATGAGTCATGACAAGTCTGTAATGCTGCGGTAATGCTACAATACTAGCTACGTACATACTTCAAGCATGTGCAAATAGTCCTTCTCTTACCGGGTTGCATGCCAGCTTTGATCGCTTCAACTTGTGTTGGTGTGAACGGCACCGCATTTGCCTTGGGCTTCACCGTGAGAAAAGGGCTACGCGTTTCAACTCTGTACGGCGTGATTACGATCTTCTTCTCACCGGCGGGCTTCTGTTTGGACTTAACGTCACAAAACTCCAGCTTAAATGGCCGCTCGACAGGCAAGTCTAACGGGTTGCATAGTTCGAACGCATAGCCGGGAAACGAGGCCTTTAGGTGGTCGACGTCGAGGAACGTATCGTTCCAGTCCATCGTGCGAAGTTGTGACGGCATCTTCGAGTAGTGGGCTGAGCCGGGATCGCCGTACCCGAGTATGATGTCCTGCAGCCAATTGGGCACGACGAAATCGGTGTTCATCAGCTCGCGTATGGTCTCGAGTACGGCTTTGAAATTGTTCTCTTTGGGCTTCCGTCGCAGCAAAATGTTGTAGCTCTGATTGACGTCGTCACCACCAACCGACACCTTCTCCAAGTCTTCGCGGTACTGATTGCAATCCAACAGCACTCGGAACGTGCGGTCGTCGGTATCGTACTGCGGAACCTGTTCGAAGTCCTCAATGACCTTTCCTGTCGGATCGAGAAGGCCTTCGATTTCGCAGCCGCGCACATAGGTAAGGCCGACCTGCGGAATAAACGGTTCCTTGTGGCTAAGTGCGGTGCCGGGCTGCTTGGTGGGTCGAACCGTGATCAGAAACATTACGTCGTGTCGCCGAAGCGACTCCCATTCGGCCTTTACGTCACGTTTCACGTTCAGATGTATGGTTACGTCTGCGCGCACGACGCTAGGCCGTTTCTCGCCGATGCGGGGATCCCCTACTTCTAGGATGCTGAAATTTGTCACCGGCGTGGCCATACGCGACCACCCGCCGAAAATCACGCCACCGTCGTCTGCGGCCCATGGCTTGAGTCGCAGTATGGCATCCTCTATGTTCTGCCGAATTTCGTACGTAGACTCAAGCCGGAACAGCTGAAAATTCCTCAGCAGGTAGTCGTGAAGTGTGAGAAACTGCAGGTTGAGCTTCGGCAGTGCGAGACAGCCCTCGCCGTTGAAGTACGCCGACGGCACAACGTTCTCGTCCCAGATGACGTTCTCGGTGGGGTAGAGCGGCATTTCGTTGAGCGCCTCGAGTTGCGAGAGACGTTTCTCGTTCCGCGTGATCAGCAATTCGATGAGGAACTCCTTGCTGAACGACGATTCCGCACCGTCGGCCAACGGCGGCACCAGATGTAGAAAGGCGGCGATAGGGTGCAGTTCATTTGCCGTCAGGTTGCCAAAATGGCTGAGCAGCGACGCACGCTGATCAACGCTGGCCACGTTGCACAACGCAAATCGTTTCAGTTCGGGGAAGTACTTGAACGCGGCCTTCTGCAGTTCAACAATCTTGTTGTAGTGCAACGCCATCATGTCCTTGTCCTGGAGCGCCTCGCCCGTTGCGTCGTCGATTTCAAACTTGGTATAGAACTTCAGCATATCGAGAAGTTGCACGAACAGTCGTCCCTCGGACCGCTGAGCAAGGTGGGACACCGAGCATCGCACGACGAGGTGCGAATCGTCTAGCAACACGTTGAAATAACGCCGGGTCGGCAACAACGCCTCGAGATCTACCATCAGCTCGATGAAGCGTTCGCAGTAAGTCACCACGTCCATCGCCGAATCAGACAATGTGGGTACCTGCAACAAAACGCAAACGTTATATATATTATATTTATTATTATACTATATTTATTACAGAATCTAGAAGATCAAACTTGATCATTTAGAGGAAGTGAAAGTCGTGAGGTTTCCGTAGGTGAACCTGCGAAAGGATCATCACTGTAGCAATATCTATTCGCTCACCCAGAGAGGATGGCACCTATATGATGTGCTATCCCACGCTATTTGGAGCGCAATTGCAATTTTATGACATGTATTTTATAAATCGTATCGCGCACTCACTTAACTAAGTTAGTCGCGAGTCGCCAGCCATCGGCTGGTTTGACAACATATTTAAAAGTTTGTGTTATTAAGATTAAAACAAAACATTCGATATATATATAATGGAGACTAGGACGGAAAACAGCCTCCTAAGGTACGCGTTTCATTTGTATCGGTGTGATTTGAATTAACCAAGTACCTCATCTTTAGACGGGATGGAATCCAGTAGTGTAAGGAAACGCTGAATCAGTTTCTTAAGAAATGCTCTGTCCGACTGCATCTGATCACGTTCCTCGTCGCTGAGCTTTTTCTCCGTGCGCTCGAGGTGCGCCCAGAACCTCTTCAATGTGCTATTGCTCTTTAGCTCGGCCTGCCGCCGTTCCGGAAGAATTTCACTCCACATACGCAGCGAGACCACTTTCTGAACCTGCTCACGTATCAGCTCTACCTGCAGAGTGCAAATTGTGGGTTAGAAAATCGTAGACGCATAAATATAAAGTAGAAAGACGACGGCCACACATCCACGACGCGTTCAACCCCGATGGAATCACTGATTGACAACAAGTTCCCTAGCAGCGTAATAGTATTGTTGTGCTACCAGCGTACGTAGTTACGAATCTAATCGGTTAGTTCATATTCATTTTCGTAGTTTTGAGAACCACGGCAACTTCTATAACATGCTTTATGACATCAACGCAGTTAGTCGGAGTTAACAAAAGAGAACAAAACGATTGAAGCAACCTGAACGGCCGTTCTGACAAGGGTTGTTCTACAAAACTGAAAAGTTCCGCTCAGCAGAAAGCCATAGCATTGCCTCATGCCGACGCCCTTACGATAAAGTTACTCAAACAAAAAAGAACAAAAGCGGTGTGCAAAAACCGAGAACACAGGGAGTCGTGGGCTGAAGCCAAACCTGCAGCTACGCCAAGCTCCTGCAATAAATAGGCAAGCAGTCATCGGACGACGCCAAAATAGTCTAGCTAGTCGTACGCTACAACAGACCAAAAAAAAATATCAAGAAACTGAAAACACGTAATATTTTCTTCCAATGAAATACGTTAGAAAAATGTTTTTGACTTAGAAAATTTCCATCGATTCCTCAAATTGAATCAGGATAAGCAGCTGGCATAGATCTATTGGCAGCTAATGAACAGGATGGAACTGAGATGTATATATATATATATAGAGAGAGAGAGAGAGGGAGAGAGAGAGAGAATTTTCATCGTTACCTCAAATTGTATCAGGATAAGCAGCTGACATAGATCTAGTGGCAGCTAATGGATAGGATGGACTGAGATGTATATATATATATATATGTATATAGGTACTGAATGTAGAAAATACTACTAAAAATATTATATATATATACATATATACCTAATGTATTATACAGAAAATAAATAATATCATATATATATATATATATATATATATATATATATCAAATGTTGAAAATACGCGGGTAATTTTGCGTTAGGGACGCACCTCAACGGAGTTAAAGCAGTGAATGAGAAAGATGAGCAGACTCGTGTGTTCGCGCGTGCTGAACTCGGACTTCTCGTCGAGCGTCGCCTGCATGACGCGTCGGAAGAATCCGGAAAACTGGGCTGGTCGCTCAAGGAACGCGCGCCAGGCGGGAATGCGCTCGCGGAACTTTTCGTTCACCATCACCACGATCGAGACGAGATGGCCCCGCGACGACGTTTTCTCGTCGAAGTTCGGCCACAGACAGTTCTCGAGGAACTGCGAGAACTCGAGCGCCTTTTTGCTGGCGGCATTATTTAGTTCGTTGGCGTAGATCCGCTCGACGGTGGCCGGGTCAAATTTGTCGCGGTTTTTCCACAATTTCTCCGCGTTTTCGACAATTCCAGCAGCGCCGCCGCCGCCGCCGACCGGTTGCGCTTGCGCCGCCATCGTTTCGAACAACACCAGTCGAAAACGAAGATGACGACGACCGTGAGACCGGCGAGCCAGATGTGAACGTATTAACAATAACAACACAACAACAATAATAATATATTGTAATGTTATTGTTTACATCTGTAACGGGTTGGTGGGTGGTGGTGGGAATGATCTGTCGGGCTGTCAGTTGCTGAGTAGTGGTAATTGGTAATGCAATATTTAATTCGAGTTGCAATAACGACAAAAACAATGCACAAAAATTACAGAGAAGTCAGGGATCCCAACACTGCGCCTAAAAGAGGAAGCAGGGTGAGAGAGAGAGAGATACCTAGGTTGCATGGCCGGGCCATAGAACCACCAATAGCCAGCGATAGATGTTCAAATAACGTTGTCGTCTGCTTGCCAGCTCTCTCTCCCACAAACAGTGGTTTATCTTTGATAAGTGTCTTGCCTTTTGTCAGAGATTGCTTGGCTGCTGTTGGACTGTTGCATTATTGGATTATTTTCTTCTTTTTTTGTCTGAGTAAGGCGGCAACTGGAAAATTCCGTTTGCACACACGGACTCCATTGCATGAAATTCGTCTGCAAGTGTGGGACTACAACCCACCAAACACCAGTCGTGTCCCATCCTTCTATCCCATCGTTTCTATTCTGCTGTTGCAATTGCAATCAGTGCTCACGTAACTGCGTACACGATATCCTCGTACGCAAGTGGTCACGTGAGACAGACCTGCTTCTGTTGGAGCATTAGCAGCATTTCGAAGTAATGCCATACAATTCCGAGCCTGAGCGGCGTGGAAAGGAATCCGGCGTTTAGTGGGTGAGAGTCCCACACTTAGTGCCGATAGCCGCAGGTACCGATTCTCTGAAATGTCTTGTACCAAAAGAAGCGCAGTAGCAGAAGCCGTTTTAATAGTAGTAATAACAATCGAATATAAGTGTAACTACTTATAAAATAAAACTCATTATTGTTCAAGGCTAGCGGATACAAAGACAGCTGCTTTCATTTGCAGTTTGCAGAGTGCAAATGCGATAGTTAGGAGTACCTGCAAGAATCCTTGGAATATAGAGGACACGTTCGCACCTCACAATTGTATTGCTAATACGTAATTAATTATTAATGATAATAATAGTACTAATAGTAATACTAATAATAATGAATGAATGTACAGTGGCTCCCTCGCATATATGCCACAGTTCACTAGAAGCGGGATGGGTTGCCGAGCGCTCAGATAATGGGAAAAAAACGCAAGTATCAAGAACTGGAGACTAGTTACATCGTAGTGCCAATATCTATGGAAACAATGGGTCCGGTAAGCAAGGGAACCAAGAGATTCATCAGTGAGCTGGGCAAACGGATTACAGATCTCACAGGCAATCGGCGCGAAGGCGAGTTTCTACGGCAACTGCTGTCGCTTGCAGTGTGCCGAGGAAACGCCGGCTGTATTGTCGGTTCCATGGAATAATATTTAGGAGCTAGGAGAAGACAAGGCGTACACGTTCACACCTCACAATTGTAACATTTAAACAATAATAATAATAATAATAATAATAATAATAATAATAATAATAATAATAAAAAAAAAAATTATAAAAATAATAATAATAATAATCAAATCCGATCGTCCGCTTAGCAGACGATATCGCAGAGGGCGAGTGTGTGGTGAGGGCGG
Source organism: Dermanyssus gallinae (assembly GCA_003439945.1). Classification (NCBI taxonomy): domain Eukaryota; kingdom Metazoa; phylum Arthropoda; class Arachnida; order Mesostigmata; family Dermanyssidae; genus Dermanyssus; species Dermanyssus gallinae. The sequence continues at coordinate 14,412 of QVRM01001343.1, read as the reverse complement.
ACGACGAGGAGGAGGAGGAGGAGGAGGAGGAGGACAGCAGTGCAGGCCGGTGGATGGTGCGGTTATAGTTATTTAACGTCTGCTGGCTCACTGTGGCCAAGCGGAGGGAGGGAGGGAGGGAGGGAGCCGATTGGCCGAGATTCGAGATTACGACGAGTCAACAAACGAACGAACGAGGCCCTCTCAGCTGTGAGTGCTGTGGCTGCTGCTGCTGCTGGCGCTGGCGCAGTGTCGCCGTTGAGCTCGTGCCGCTGTTACGACGGGGTAACGACGAAGACGACGACGACAACAACAACAACAGCAACAACAACAACAGCAGCAGCGGAGGCTGCTCCTATATCTGAGCCGACTTTTCTGGCTCGTCCTGTCTGTTCGTTGCGTCCTTCTATTCTTCTGACGTCCACGCGTCCCCTACACGGATGATTTCTGCGGACGTCGGACGTCACGAGAGGCAATGAACTGACCGACTCTGCTCGCTTGACTAAGTTGCTCGTCGTCGTTTTCGTCTTCTTCGTCTTGTTCATCTTCTTCTTCTTCTTTTGGTTGTTCAGCTTCTTCTGCCTCTTCGTCTTCCCATCATCGGGTAACTTCTTCGACATCTTCGTCTGAGTGCGTCTGAGTGAACAAGCGGGCGAGAGAAGACGCAAGCAAGCAAGCAAGAAAGAAGCAGATCGTGCCGTTATTGCGGACAGACATTTTGCCAGCCAGTGAGTGGCTGGTTGGTCTGCACACCGATATACAGACAAACAGACAGCGGAGTCAGCATTAAGTCAAGTCACTTCACAACAAGTCAAGTTAGTTAGTCAGTCAGTCAGTCAGTCGCGGTGTCAGACAGACGCAGCGGCCTAAATAAATAGACCAAGGCTGAACCAGAACGACGGTTTCAACAACGCCGTCGTAATAAGTCGACGGTACGACGAAAGTTCACTAGATCAGAAGGTGGAGGTGTCAAACGAGACAACCGAACCAACCAACACACACCAGTAGTCAAGGTGTCAATCGAAGCCTCGAAGCCTCGCTGTGATAAAGGAAGCTCAAGAAAATTGCACCAGGCAGAAACACAGCCAGTATAGGCTGGGAAGGACAGGTTTTGCAGTTGACAAGAACACACAACGACACCACCGAAAACGACGACGACGACGACAACAACAACTACAACGACAACACTTTGACAACAACAACTACAACGACAACACGTTGACAACAACAACAACGACGACCCACGGTCGGAGGGCTTGTTTTTTTACCGAAGGTTGTTGCTTACGAACAATTGAAACCGTTCGCATCTGTTTATTCGGTGTGGCGAGCCTGTGCGTCACGCAGACCCTGCTCTAAGTGAGTGGAGTGGAGTGAAGGAATTGCCGCGCATGCTGCTGTTTTTCCTACCTGACTATCGAACAGTTTTGTGTCCCGAACAAACTCCACTCGATCCGGCTTCTTGTTCCCAGCTGCTGTGTTCGAGCTGACTGAGGTTGAAACAGCAGCAGCAGCAGCAGCGGCAGCAGCAACAGCTTGACCAATTAGACGGTGCGGCGCAGCGGCTATTGCCCTGTCTGTCTCTCCCTTTCACTCTCTCTGTCGCGCTAGCGGTGTATCTCTACCAGTCCAGTGTCACGTCCAAGGCTGACGACTGGCCAATCAAATGATGATCAGTCATCGATCTAATAGGTCCAGTTTGTGTACTACTGTGGTGTGAAATGTACTCGAAGTATCATAACTAATAATACAACTACTACTACACTATTGCTGCTACTACTACTACAACTACAGTTACTACCACTGTCAGTAGGACTTCTACGATTCGACTGCTGCTGCGCTGCTATTACAACAACAACAACAACAACAACAACATTTCCATCCCGAACTAGTTTCGTTTTGCTTCTTTGCAACTTTTACCCGATTAGACTTCTATAACAACAACAACAACAAAACGGACTTTGTCTACCATTCGGAGAAACGCAGGGGCCATCATCTCAGCGAGCGTAATCACCACCACCGTCGTTGTCGTCTTCGGCGTCGTCGTCGCCGTCAAAAACATTCTCAGCATTCACGACTTTTCCTGACTTTGTTGTATTTTCCTTCTTCCTTCGTCTGCCTTTAGCCTGCTGCTCAGCCGGCAACCCGCCCCACCCCCTCCTCTCTCTTTTCTTCTGCATCTATCTCCACCTATCGTTTTCTCCCCACCGCTTCCACCGCCGTGACAGCAACAACCACAACCGCAGCTACTATCGTTGTTTTCTTCGTGTTCCTCTCCTTCTTCTTCCTCATCATCTTCGTCTAGTTCTTGTGCTTCGCCTCTTTCTGCTTCTGCTGCTCGTCTGCAGACAGACAGAAGACAGATTGACTGACTATCTGAGACAGGCTGAGAGAAAGACTCGGTCTGACCACCTGCTGCTGCTTGCTCCTTCTTCCGGTGCGGTGGCCACGAATCCACTCGACGACAAACTGAAGACACAGACCACGACCGACGACGCCCGACGTCGTCTGAAGAGGCCGGATTCGCCACCGAGACAATCTGCCTGCCTGCCTCCCTGTTTTTGCCAGCCAGCCAGCCCGTACAGCCCATACAGACAGACAGAAAGTCAGATCGGTCGGTACCGGCGACTCGGGAAGACAACGACTCGGCATTTGACTCGACAAGCCCGACTACGACGACGAACACGACGCCGAAGTTGCTGCCGGTTGAGGTTGAGGTTGTTGGTGTCGAGGTTGGTGTCGGTGTTACTTCATCTTCGGCTGCGTTCCCGACCAGCAGCAAGCAGCACATCATCGCGTCGACATGGCCATCGGATGGATCCTCAAGTGCATATCGGGGCCTCGCCTCTACCGAATCTACAAGTCCGAAAACTCACCGGTATGGATAGACAGACGTGTTTCAATCGGCTATTGTGCCTCGATCGACTCGAGGTGTCGCGTCTCGCTTGCGTGCGTTGCTGTTGCACTTGCGAGAATATATGTCGAGATATGTCCACCGACACCTTAGACCTTAGACCGAGATGAACGTCATTGTCATGTTTGGCAGGAGCTGCGCCACGTTTCATATATATATATATATATATATATATAAATTATTTTTATTTATATTATACGTATTTTTTCTTCCTATTGTGACGGCATCTTTCGGCTTTTCTCCCTCGCTCCCTTCCTAACGTGGAGGATTTAAAAGTGGAATTTTAGTAAGAGGGCTTTATTAGAAGAGGCACCCAGTGCTACAGATGGAACAAAACATCAACGTTCAACGAAAGTACTACTACTACTACTACTACTAAGTGTGTGGGGTTTTGAAAAAACATTTATAATAGGGAGCTGTAACGAGCGTTATGGACTAAAGCGGAATGAATCATCAGACCGTCACCGAGTGTGGGACTCCGCTCCGAGCGAGGTTGGGTTCTAGTCCATATAAATTGCTCCCTCCCGTAAGTCTAATCATCACTTTCCGCCAGAAGTGCTCGTTGAACAAAGCCAGTGGGGCAATTAACTAGGTAGTGGATCCATAAATTAGTCACAACTCCCTCGAAACGTAAGCCACTTGTTCCGCTCTTTAGACTCAAATGCGGGGATCATTGTGCGTCTCCATCCGCTGAGTTACATGGATGGATTTTCGATGTGTTTGTGTGGAGATGTGTGTGTGTGTGCACACTTATGCGCTTCCGCCCCGGTTCTTCGCATCTGTGGCCGAGTTGCGTATTTTGTTATTAATTAGTATTATTACTAGTGGTCGATAGCAACGCTGATTATATCATCAAGATCACATTTTTGAATGAAGGCTTATTTCCCTCTCTCTCTCCCTATCTGTGTCTCTCGTGATCCACATTATCTGCATATCTTTGCATTCGCCAGTTGTCTCGACTCAGACAGTTTTTCCTCAATTACACTGATTGACCACTTGGTGGCCGGCTGTGGTACTCGAACTGTCTCGAACTGCTGGCCTTTTACAGCGTTGGCGCTGCTCCGGGGTGCTGTGTTCACTTTCCGCCTTTTACTTTACCACCACCACCACCACCACCACCATCATCATCTTCTTCTGTCCATATCCCTCAGCCGGTGTCAGTCCCTCAGACCCTTTGCCTATATTCCTTTCCGTCGAATTTATATCTATCTATCTGTCCGTGGTACCGTTTCGCTGCTAGCTCATGACATCATTTCGGATGGTTCATTGCACATCTATTGCAACGAACTCTCGTTTACTCGCGCGCGAGTGAGAGAGAAAGGAGCGAACTAAATCACTGTCAAGCAAGTCGATTGTCAACCGCCAATTCCTCAGCGTAGGCTGGCTAGCACCGTGAGGCAGCGGCTGCTGTCGCTGTCGCTGTTGCCGTTGCCTGCACGTGTCTGACGGACAGTGGGCCGTCAGGGACAACGTCAACAAGCGTCATCAACGATGGCCATTAATCCGTTCCTAATTCTTATATTGCGTTGGAGATTAGCCGCGTTGCTGCTGCGCTAGTGCTGGGTTTAATTGATTTATTATTATTATTATTAATATTATTATTATTTTTACTAGCTATTATCATTTACGTACGTATTGTAGTCGTCGTTGCGTAGCTACGGTTTATTTAATAAGAATAATAATAGTAATGATAATGATAACCCAATATGCAAATCTTAATAAAGATCGCTTCGAAAGGGTAAGCGTGTTATGTCGGGATCGAGCCCACCTAGGCTGCTTCTACCTAGGCTGTTGTCAGAAAGTCGCCGGCAATGTTCGTCGTCACTCCGTCTGTAGACGGAGCATACTGTTGTGCTTTGCTCTTAATACTACTATGTTGCTCTTATTGCTCTATTATTTAGTCGAGAGATTTCCTTGTAGCGTGCTCTGGGCGTGCGTGAGTGTGAGTGTGTGTGTAGCGATGACGGTAATGCTCGCGCTCGCGTTGTTGACGAACGTAAGCGTCTTGCTGACGCTAGTGCTGCTGCTGCTGCCGCCTTTTACGGCTACGTTGTCTGTTTCTTATTGTTGCTACCGTGGTGCTCTTACAGTTGTTGTTATTGTTGTTGTTGTTGTTGTTGCCGTCGCAGCTGTTGCTATACCTGCGGCAGCTGCTGCTGCTGCTACGGCTGATGATGAGATTGTTATTGACGTTGTTGCATTGTTTCTATCTTGTCTTGTTGTATTTCGGACTTTCAGGGGAAATTGTACGAAGCAAACTGCCTAGAGGGCTACTCGGATAACATCATCCGTTCGCTCGGCTACGCGGTAAGGCCACCTTGTCGGCCTGTTCTAGGCCGAGCACTAGCCACGTGCTTTGTGCCCAAGATCGCTGTTTCTCTCTCTGTGGTTCTCTTTCTCTACATTTCTCTCGTTTTCTTTTCCACTTTGTCTCAATGTCTCGACAGTATGTTACCTTGCATGCTTGTTGTTGTTGTTATTGTTGTTGTTGTTGTTGTTTCAAAGTCTCTCTCCAACCGCTTGATCATCTACCTCTTCATCTGCTGCTGGTTGTGACAGCGGCAGCGGCCGTTGAGAAATGGTTGATGATGTCTTTGGTGTGACACGAGAGCCAGCCACGCGCTGGCTTGACCTCGATACACATTTGAAAACTTGCGCTTTTTCTTTTGCGTCGAGCTTTAACGAACCAGAAACAATTCACGCTGCCATAATTCTACATTTGTGTGTGTGTGTGTGTATATAGGTGGCAGATATTTATTGGTGTTGTTGTTATTGCCGTGTATTGGTGTCAATATTATTATGTTTTTAATTATTATTACTAAAGCTAAAAACATTAATCTGCCCACCTTCTGATGCAGCTGGTGTATTTTAGACCCTCCTTAGTTTAGTTTGTATAGAGCCACACTTATATGTATATATATATATATATATGACATATGTAACATACACTCAGCTTGAGTAATAAATGATTTTTGAATATATATATACTTGAAGCTATAATCATAACAGTAAGATGTTAGTGGTGGTACCTATGATTACTACAACACGTCGAGTGCTCGAAATCGTCGTAATGGTCGTTTTGGACCTTGACCAATGGCGAGCCATAAAGCTGCAATGCTATAAAGAGTCGTGCTATAGAACGTCTCTTATTATACGATCTATGCGATATTAGGAACATTCATATGGCGAGGTTCCGTCAAAGAAAATTCCTTATACGGTTGCTGAGTGGGTTAGAACCGCTTACTTTTTATATGGAAATACTTCTGCACTGCGAGTAATGGAGCATAGCGCTTCTTCTATCCATAGAAATGCCGCAGAACCGTTCAAATGGTGGAGAATGCACTTTAGAGCTTAAAGCGGAGTAAGCTCCGAATCTCTATCTATCTCATCCTTAGGTGAGGCCAAATAAAAGTTGTAACAATCTAAGTATTTTGCTTTTATACTCTGCATATGAGATTAAGACAAAATCGTAAATGATTCACGAATGAAAATTATGTACGTGTTAGAATAATGCTTAAAAATTATAGTAGCCTCATTGGTTATAGTTTACACTACTACGTGTTTGCAATATTCTGCAACGTAAGTCTGCTTCACAAGTATATGGTGTTAGTCCTACTAATCTAACGGGGCGAGTAATATTAGCAGACACTTTGGGTTTCGTTCTCCCTGATCTTTAATCTCTTCGTCTTTCGAACTGGTGTCGAACTACTGCTGTCCTCAATAACAGTAAGAGTGCGTTGCTTTCCAAAGATTGATGTTCTCTACCATTTCCGGTTCGCTGCCTCCTCCTGAGAACTTATTGTTATTTGGCATTGATTGTCTAAACGTTGTCTGATCGTGACACCAAGCAGAGACTCAATGATCGGATCGGCTTGTCGATAATATGCAGAAGCAGCGGTAGCGGTTTCCAGTCCTATGGTGCCACTGGCGCTATATATATATATATATATATATATTTATCTTTATACGTGTGTACGTGTCTCGTGTTTTGCAGCTCTCGTTCGCGTGGTCATTGGCCGCCTTCACCTCGCCCGTGATTGCCTACTGCCTCTACCGGAGAGGATTCTGCACGCTCGAAGGATTTTACTATTTATCCAGGTACGATCTTAATTATACTCGCCCATTAAACGTCATTCATATACGGCTGCAGCCATAAGTTTTTGTTGCTGTTGTTGTTGCTGCTGCTGTTGTTTCATTGTTATTATTAGAGCTCGTACTCCGCTTCTATTATAGTCTCTGTAAGTGTGTTGCGGACCGGAGCGTATTCGTCCATTCAATAAAAACACTCCCAAGGAAAGTCGACACTCGACCGAATTTAGCCGCTCCTTACCGAAGTATTACCGCAACCAAATACAACCAAGTGCTTGCATGATTATCTACATTTTTTGACCGCGCGAGTAAGGTTTTTTATTTAAATTCTTAATAACGTTATCTCTAGAATATAGCAGCAGTGCCATCTGCTTAGAAATGCCGATTCGATTGCAAACGCCCTGTATAAGCGCGAGACGTGTGCCAAACATGAAACCTAAAATATATATGTTATATAGTATATAGTACGACGATTCATTGACTAAAAAGACCTAAGGTTATGCGATTACAGTCGAAAGAAGGCTGTAGTAGCTGTGTTTTCTTTAGTAAGCACGTTCATTTTCTAAATGGAAAGGTAAACACACGTAAATATTTCTGTGAAAAAACTTGCCTCTGCTCAACTAGTATACAGTTTTTTGTTGTTGTTGTTGTTGTTCACAAAGAGCAAACATTTAGTTGTATAGATGTGCAATGATGATCTTTCAGTTACCTATGTGTGGTCTGCGTGTGTGTGTGTGTACAGGTTGGCCTCGGTAGTCGTCGTCGTTTGGGTGGGAACGTTGTGTCTGCGTGGCGTGGGCCGGTGCGCAAATCGCGACTACCTTAAATTTCTCGCCGCACTTGAGGAGGCTCGAACTGACCCTCGGGCATTACGCGCCTTCGATGGCGACTTTGATGCTTGGCCCGTTGATTTTAGCTGGAGTGATGCTGAAAGGTAATATATATATACATATGTGTACATGGATTTTTTGCTTAGCATTATACACCTAAATACACATGTCACCCGTTCATATATATATATATTCATATATAAATATCGCGTAGCCTCCGTTGGTGGCGGGAGTGTAAGTATCTCTTTCTTTTGGTATATATATATAGAGAGAGAGAAAGAGAGGAGGCGATATAATAATTATTCTCATCGACCAGTACTAAATAACAAATGCAATTTTCACGTCATATATATATATACATATGATGTGAACACATAGGGCTAATCTATTAATTATGAAACAAAGCCCTTTGAGTAGTGCCGAGTTTGATCAGAGATTGCGATGTCGGTATCAAAAGAACCTGCTTCTTGCCGCCAGTGCACACCAACTGTTAATTTAAGTACATGATCAGCGATTCGTTGAGTCTCCTCTTGGAAGTCAAATAGTCTGGTAAATCGATGTCGGAAATCTGACTGAAGCTGCATCATAGGCTAAAGCGCAAACTAAAATAGTTTAAACAGACTTTACTACCGTTGGGGTTCCTAGTTCAATGTAGTATTAACGTAATTTTATTAAGTTACTGATTTTTAATACAAAAAATGAGTGCCAGATATAAAAACATTATCTAATGGCTAGCCATGCTGTTTTACTGTCTCTTACCGCTCTACGCGTTATTTCTGCCCTCTCTCTTTCTCTTCTCTCTCTCTCTATATATATATATATGTATATGGTGAGGCAAGGGTCACTTAAGGGTTAGCTCTGAATTTTGCCGCCGTATCCTTTTTACTTATTTATTCTTGTACCTTTGGGTATAATCATCGAATTCCGGTGAACATTAAAATTAAGACTATTCGCATTTTAAATACAGTTTGTTTGCGAGCGCAACACGAAAATTGCGTTACCACGTTGCACATCGATGGAGTCTCTGACCGAGTAGGAACTGTGATATTATATTGTAGATGAATATATGTGTAAAAATCGATATAAATATATCTAGTGCTAATGGACAAAAATCTGTGTATTTCTTGTGCGTCCACAACAGCTCGAAGGATAAGCCCCGGATGGAGATTCCAGCCCGGTCGGTGTCGGATTCAGGGATGTTGCTGTCGCTGTTGCGCGATCTCCCGTTACGCCTAGTTGGTTATCTGTGTATTCACTCGTTTGGACGTCACATGATGTATCCCGGGGCTGTCAAGCTCTTTCAGGCGGCGATCGGACCGATGCTGCTTGAGGGACGCGCCAAACTTATGGAACAGGTTCGACTGACCCACCTGACCCTGCGTAGACTCCAGCGCAGACTCACACATATTAGGAGTGCGGACGTTCTTGCACAGAGGGCATTTAAAGCACTATCGGTTGTCACTGCTCTACCACATGATAAAAAATATATCTTGTTTCCAGTCCAGCGTATTTAGTCCGTTTTCTGACGTCCGCATGCTTTGCTACCCACCCGGCTCGACTGAGCTGTGATGTAAATAATAATAATTAATATTATTATTAGATATATTTCGGTTAGACCCATCATCTTAGTGCTTTTGTTTGCATTAAAATTACAATATTTGTGGATTACGTTGTATATAACTGAACCAATAGTCAAGCACGGAAAATCTTACTAACGACGAAAATCTTACTGACACAAATGGGAAAGTAACTTAATTTTGCAGTTTTTGGGTTAAGATCATTCTCCTCGAGGTGGTACCAACAGGCTTTACTGTTACTGAGGTTAGAGAGGTGTTGCGCGCGCTATTGTATTTTTGGTCGAGTTTTTAAATAAATATGGTTAATAATTATGTCCCGATCAGGTGCACTGATAATGTGCCTACAGATACTCTATGATCATCCCCAATACGCATAGTTATTAGTTTCAAACACATGTGCTATAAAATTAAAATGGTGCTCCTTAAACGTTGATAATGTGCATGAAGGTTCGAGTATTTTAGATGACCAAGCGTTTTCAAAATAAAGGCGTATTAAGTCGATTCTCACTTTTATCTGCTTCGCCTATTTGTACTTTTTTTGCACAGCATCGGGCAACAAGGTACAAGTTGGCGACCAGAGACGGTAACTTCATTGACTCGGTGTTCGTCGATCGCCGAGGCGCTAATGACACTCCACAAGGCCGAACTCTCGTCCTTTGCTGTGAAGGCAACGCAGGATTTTATGAGGTTGGAATTACGGCTACCCCGATTGACGCGCAGTACTCTGTTCTCGGCTGGAACCATCCGGGATTCGCCGGTAGCACCGTATGTATGAACCAGTGATTGGGCATTGCTTTGTAGGCAGTGCATATTTTTTTTTTTTTGTTCAAGTTTAAACGTGGCTTATTTAATGGAACTGCATTGTGCAATGTTTAAGTTCTCGGTAAATAAAAATGGCTACAAAATAAATCAGACACGGAGACAAAAGCCACACTCGACAATATTTCAAAGAATGGTTTGATTAAGCGCTTCACACAATACGTAATCACAACAAGTGTCTTCACAAGGGTTTTTAAACAGCGTTTGTTACAATGCGGAGCAAAAAGTGAGGCAACATGGTCTCACATATACGCGCAAATAAAGTGATATATATATATATATAGTACGCTACTCCATAAAGGAGAGTAAACGCTATTAACTAAGACGATCAGGTAGTGGGACAGAAGGGTCCCAATACCTTAAGCAAAGAGAAAAAAAATCAATTTAAGTGTTATCGTACTTAATGTATGCTTTGTTGTCAGATAATTTTCAAACTAAAATTCTATTTGCATGAAGAACACGACATAATTATGCTTATTATTTATTGATACATATTATGGCACATATCTAAATGCTTGTGACTGCCGTGCTTTTAGGGAGTTCCATTTCCGTCGCAGGAGCAGAACGCCATTGACGTGGTGATGCAGTTCGCCATTAATCGGCTTGGCTTTCACCCAGAGCATATTATTCTGTATGCTTGGTCTATCGGAGCTTACACTGCCTCCTGGTGCGCTATGAACTATCCGGAAATCAAAGGTGAGGTGACAACTGGCAATGCGAGTGGTTCCTGTAGAAGACAAACTTGACGAATATGATCGAATGTAATAATTACCTAACTTTAATCTCGGGTTGAAACTTCTTTTTACCTGCAACGAATATTTTTTTGTCGCAGGTTTGATTCTGGATGCGACTTTCGATGATGTTGTTCCACTAGCGGCGTCAAAGATGCCAGGCTCGATCGGGCCAATTGTGGTACGAACCGTGGCCGATTACTTCAACCTGAATAATGCGGAGCAGGCGAATCGATATTCTGGTCCTATTCTTATGTACAGACGCACCAACGACGAGATCATCTCGACGGTACGGTATAGATAAGTTGTGTTTCTCTTATAGTTCACTAGCTCTACACTATATGCAACGAAAAGTGCTCGCTCGTTCTATAATTTTTCCTGCATATGTAGCGCACGAATATGTGCATCAGAAAGACATTCAAGACTAGACTGTCGTTATGAACTAATAGAGTATGTTTGCCGCTCAGCAGAACTAATTGAATAGAAAACACCTTTGTTGCCAATAAAGGGGCTGAATGAGAGGTATCGGATTAACTTAGCGTTTGTGTTTGCACACGTTCTAGAGCGCATGCATTAGTGACGGTGGAAATTTTTGATATACTATTTGATCATGCGCTAGGCTAAATATTATTAACGTAATTTGTGCGCGCAACGGCTTTGGGGGACACTGAGAAGCTGCTCTTTAGACTTAAAAAAATATGGGCAGTGTTCACCTGCTGAACCTTCATCAAGGCGCTAATATATTGATCTATTTTTTTCTATTATATAAACGATCTAAACAGCTTACTCTGTTGCTTACAGCTTACGTGCAGTTGATGCCAGTACAAATTGAATAATCATCTGCATCGGGCCCGTTAGGCCGTCAATAGGAGTTTGACCTAAATTAGGCTGTTAATCGTTTCCTGGCGTATCAATAAACGCTATTCTGTAGTGACGAACGAAAATGACAGTATTTACGCTTATTTTCGCTGGAATGGGTGCAGGACATCAACAACCGTTTGGGCTCGAACCGCGTCAACGATCTCGTGACGAAGGTACTCCGACATCGCTTTCCGGAAGTTATTACTGATGACAGTGCGTGGGTTCTGCGTGAGTGGCTCTCCGGGGACCGGTCGCACCAAAAAATCCTCTACGAAGAGCAGAGAGTGGATGATGCCGAGTGCGAGCGCTGGCTTCGTTCCGCCATCGATGCCGGCGATATGTATCCTCTTAAGTTCGGTGGATCTCTCTCGTCGGATCAGAAGGTTTGCAAGATAAAAAAAAAATATATATATATATATATGCCGAATGTTTGCCACACTTTGTTTTGTGGTACGTATATTTCCTCTAAAAAGTGAGCACGGTATTGTTCCTGTTGTTAATAATCTAATAACATTAATAATATGGCTTTCTGGTTATCCGATATGCACCAATAATTTGCCTGCAGGTGAAATTGATCCTATACTTAGCCCGGCGACATCTGTTCGACTTTAACTCAACCCATTGCGTACCTCTGCCGGCGGCAAAATTCCAAGAGCCATGGGACATTCGACAAGTGGGTCTGGCCTCTGGTACTCGGGATTTGCTGGGTGGAAGAGTTGGCCGCAGAGCAGCCCTCGAGGAGACCGCTACGAGGAGTTCGTCCAGTGACAGCGATTTCTGTCAAGTCGATCAAGAAATGTGTGATATAGGTGCGTCTTTGATTTTGCCTCTTACGAGATTACCTCTGCATATCGTATCGTCATTGTTTAGTTTTGTTTCACGCATTGAGACTGCTTGATCTGGAACTTTATGTTCCATGGTTACTGTGTAGGTAATCCGAAAGAATTATGGGCGTAAGCCTTGATGAAAGCGTTATGTACACCCATAGTAGTTCATAGCAGTTGGCTTGGTTAATCATCCAGCTAGGATAACCCTAGTTGAAATACCTTAGTACAACGGTTTGCCAACACAACCATTATATTAACGCATATTTCGATTCTAAACAGCTAGAAGATAGTTACTAAGAATCAGCAAGGTGTATATAGACTCATGCTGTGCAAACCTAAACTTGGCTAGACGACTATACGTCGCCTATTTGTTCGAACGTGAAGTTCACATTTCTTGACAGTGTGTGTGTAGTATGTGCGTTAGCACGAATTGTTGAACGAATGTATGCGCGGGACAATAGACACTCAGTGCATGGCGTTTTTCTTACAGGTGGCCACTAATGCGGACGTATAGTTAGTAGGAACCTGCCCTGGTGACTCTGTACATACATACACGGAAAGGAGCGGCGAAGCAAGTAGCAGTGATCGGTTCCCTTAGCCAGTTTTATCTGCACACCTAACGACGAACGAGAGATGTTGTCCCGGGACGTTGATCACTTACTTCTTCTCGGTGGTGGTCTCGCAGGTCGCAACGAAGACGACAAGCGTCAACAACACACAGTATTCGGGCGGTGGGTGTCAGCCCACCGTCATGTGAGATGGTGGCGTATTTGTCTGCCCACATAGGGCCTGCCCACATAGACATCCTCGGAGGACATTGAAGGGTATACAGACCTCTTCGCTCACCGTTTCTTAATATATTGCGCTAGCCGGTATCTTCACAGATAGATGTTCTGCCGGCTGTTATATGTTTAAAAAGATCACACTAAATGATGATACTCACCAATAATTCCTCATCTGCTAAACGGACTGTGGGAACCACGAGCCGTTTCGCGGCACTCTGTTGTTACTCTGAGTAAGGGCCATGGAGAACCAGGTGGCCGCGAGCTATAGACAGGAAGCGCCTCGCAACCAAGCTGACGCAGATCGGGCTCAAGCGGAAACTGTTTAATGACTCATCGACCAGTGTCCAGTGGAGTGTTCCTTGGCGAATGTTTTGTTCTATTTTAATTTTGCTTGCTGACGCGACGCAAAAAGTCGCCTATTTAGTTGACAAGGTTTAGCTATATTTATTCTAACAACAACCGCGTCACATACTCTAGTGAAAGTTCTGCAGTAGAAGCGAAAGCAATACTACTACCTATAGAATGGTTACAGTGATTGCTGCGAAGCGTTACGATAGAATATATATATATATATATATATATATATATTTTAAACGTTGGTGAATAAATTTTTCGATGGTTCTATAAAAATGGGCTTATCCAGGAATGTTGCTTTGTTAGTACGATACTACGATACTGCAATATGCCAGCTTATGTTTACATCGTGAATGACTCGAGGTATCGTGCTTTATAAGTATAGAGCCAGAACTATTGTATTGATACTTCCTCTTTTATTTACCTTTCCTCCTTTAACTCTTTATTTCTAATATTTGCTTTTCCTCCTTTAACTCTTATTTTCTAATATTTGCTTTCTCTCATTATAGATAACTCAAATCAGTGAGGGCTTAAATTCAACGGCTCGAGGCAGCATTATCTTAATTATATTCTAAAAACGCGCACATTTGCAATTTCAATTTATTGTGTTGCAAACCGAGTATCTCTTTTATTTCTGGCTGATGGTAAC
>QVRM01001342.1:0-16231 GCA_003439945.1 Dermanyssus gallinae | reverse complement strand
ACGCAATTCACGTTAGTCAACCTAACGTAGACCGGACGGTGTCTCGCCAGGAGGCCGTCTGCATGTAGTCTTTATCAAACATCAGCCTTGGGATAATCTTGAGGTAGAAGAGTGCTACTGCCGTCAGGACGGACAGTCGACGGACGTCGCCTACTTCTCCACAAAGAAAGATTTGAGCAGCGCGTACCGCCTCAACAATGTGCGCGGTAAAGATCGTCTCAGTATAATAGAATCGCCCAAGTATCAAACAGGGTTGACAAGTTCCAGGTTTCCTAGGACCGCAATGTACCTGTATAATCACAACTTTGGCCGTTAGGTACTCTTATCGAATATAGCCGACAAAGCCAGTGTGTCCCCTTACGGGTTCGCACTTGTTTGCCTTACTCATAACATCCTCGCCAGTAAGGTGTCCTTATCAAATAAATTATCGGAATGACTTTAGATCTCGCCATGCTTAATTAGCATAGAAAGCCTGGTGTCTACTAGGCTCCTGGCATTTGCCCCCTCTTCATAATCTCGGTAAAGAAATCACAAGAATAGTTTGCCAAGAGCGACTCAGTCCAGAAGTATACCTGGTCTAGCCCGCACTTTTTCCTCTTGGAAGAGAGCGAAGGACCTGACTTACTTTTCTACCTCAACAGGATAGACTCACAGTATCCTGCTCCAATGTGAGTGGGCGCTCAATATTTGAAGCCAGGCGTACGTCTCGCAGTTATATAGACGACCAGTCAGGCGACCCATTACCTTCGTCGCTAAGCAGGTGGTTCGCCCCTACGAGATTGCACAACTTTGACTGAGGGTTTTCGTTCTGCTCTTTCGAGAAGTCATATTTCCTCCCGCCTAGTGTAATCACGCTTGCAGTCATAGCATAGCTTTATGAAATATTTTTCTTCTGTTGAAGCAGTCAAGTCTGCGTCTGCTTAAGGTTGAGAGAGAGTAAGCCTAAATTAAGATCAAGGCTAAGGTTACGAGAGATTAAGTAAGTTGAGAGGTAAGCTGCGAAGGTGCCTTTACCCTCACTTGGCGCAAGAGCTCGAGCACCTCACGGTGGGCGAGGATAGCAAGTCTAAAAACACTGTCGTGATCTTTTCTGCTCCGGGTTCTTCCACCTAACTAAACTTCTCATGGTTCTCTAGCAGTTTACAGGAAATATTTAAATCAGGGCCCACATCGAGGCTATCATCCCTAAAAGCGAAAGGTCTACATGTCTCGTGGCAGACAAGTGTAGATCGCCTCGCTGCCTTGCCCAGATGTCAGAAATATTTTCCATTGCTGACATCGGTAGGTGCTTTTATGCAGCCTCCTTGAGAACATCGAAGCTTTGATTTTACCATATACAATACTTTAAAACAGCAGTAATGCAGTTATTCTCGCTAGTAAGTCTCCGTAAAAAGTGCAATGTCCCTCTAGCTAGTAAGTCTCCGTAAAAAGTGCAATGTTCACCGGCGTAAGCATGTCAACCGGCGTTAGGTCTAATTCTCCTCTTAGACCCTCATAGTTCTAAAGAAGCAGGCGCAAAGGCCTGGATGTCTGCACGTCAGCATCTCTAGATCTGTTCAGTTACTTGCGCAGAGCCAGACCTCTGTTTTTCTTTTAGCGTGGAGTTTAAAACCCTCGATGGTCTCAGGGAGATCGAATTGTTGCAGGGGAGCCGCTTCGTTACCGGTGACCCTTCGTTGGAGCTGCGTGTGTGATGTCCATAGTTTTACTAAATTCCACTGTAGCATACACAAACGCTCTGTCGTCAGAGCCAAATTGGGTTCCTGTGATTTACAGGCTTCGCAAGACAAGTTGTGTGTCATCGGGGGGCACGGGCTTTAGACACACCCGTAAAACACAGTCGAACAGCCCTGGTGACAAAAACCAGTTGTCCCAAATTCAAACGTGGGCAAATACTTCGCACATTTGAACGTCACGGTAGCAGACGAAAAATCGGCGGGAGTTATATAAAACTCGGGCGATGAAAATCTATATAGAAAAACTAAACGCACAGAGCAGGAAGAAACTTCACAAATAGATTTTCCTGGTGGCCAAAAACATTGTCGACACCTCTTCTAAAATGACTTCCGGTGAGGCTAAAACGGCACCGACGCAGCCGAAATATTTGTGCCATGTATGGGAATGTTGTATTTAAGTGCAAGTTGTGTCTGACTGAATGTTCTTTGTCGATGCGCTACGAGGGTTGTAAAAACCTGTGTAATGCAGTATGCCAGTTTTACACTAAGTCTATCTATCCAATACCTAATGCCCGGTATAAGCGCCTTGATAAAGGAGTCTGGCTCGCCTTGTTGAATTACTTCCCATTCACGTTGGCATTCTTTTACCTGCGAATGGACGTCGTTATGGTAAAGCAGCGGATCCGACCACACAGCTGCTCGCTTATCGGCCTTGAGTTTCCATGAAATTGTTCCGGCTAGAAACAGCGCTGTAGCGCTTATCGGCCTATAATCCCCGATGATTTTCAGCACAGCGTGCGCATGTACACGAATGAACCGACCTTAGCTATCTTAAGCGCAAATGTTTTTTTTGCGTCCGAGCACTAGAGGTGTTCGGGAAAAGCTGCGTGATCTCACTAATCATTTTATGTGTCTTATCGGTGGCGATTTTGACATGAGTGGTTCTCATACGCCGCGAGCAAAATGGAGACCAAGACACTGAAACTTGTTCGAGACCTTTATTTTCTTTTGCCAAGATTAGCCTAGAATGGCGACAGTCTTTCCGGCCTATGGCCTCGCTTTTTTTAGAAAGCCATCTTTAGTCCGGGCTCGTCCATTTAGTTCTCGACCCCTTTCTGGCTTTAGCTGTTTCTTGAAGGTGGTCCGCCCTTCTCGCTGTACAGTGAGTGACAGATGGTCGTCCGCGTAGGCCACAAGCTCAAATCCTTGGGGCATATCCGTCACGTGCGCCAGATTCCATAGTAGACGCCCACAGTCGATTTCCGCGGCACTCCCGCCGTCATCGCAAACTCGTCGCCATTGCTCTGGAGCGACCAGTCTTCCAAGTAATCATAACCCAGTAGGACCAGGTAGGACAGTACCTCTTTCTCTTAAGTGTAGTGAGTATGATCTCCAAGGCAGAGTGCTGAAAGCGTTTCTTACATCGAGAAGGATCGCCATGTAGAAATCGCGATCGTCCTTGGCGAAGCGTGGAGTAACTCTGCCTCCAAGACCGCTTTGTGCACCGTTGAAAGCACCATGTCCCTTCGCAAAAGTTCGGAGCTTTGCTTTCACGATCGCCTTAATGCCCTTGGCCAGCGTATTTAGGAGACCAAGTCGGACGGTAAGAGCCAACTTCCTCTCGGGATCAACGCTAACTCAGCCTTCTTCCAGGCGGAGCGGTATTTTCCCCTGTAAATATTTTTTGAATAGTGCATATATTATAAGCCTGTTCGACCTACACTGCGGTAGCGGTAGCTACAGCCCGTACTCTCTCAAAAGCTTCTCTCATTCACGTCATACTTTGTGAGGAGAGGGAGGCAGAGATTCAAACATGCTGCTCCCGCTGCCGGCCGTCCTGCTACGAAATGTTTGATATATCAAATAAACGGACTTACTAGTCGTTGTACTTGACCGCCAAGAACGGCTTGTTCACCTCCCGTAAATAGCAAATAGAACTCCACTAGTTCGCTTAAACAGAGGCTCCCCCGAGACTCTACATCCCCTTTTCAAGGGTCTTATTGGCCATTGCCGCAGCAGCTTTTGGGTATTTCTCAAACAGTAGGCAAACAACAGTGGCAGGGATTCTGTCTGTGCCAGGTGCTCTACCAGTCTTGATCCGTTCAGCAGCTTGCAATACATCTCCGCATGAAACTGTCGGAACTGAGCTGACGCCTGCTTATGGCTTTGTTTCCTCTGGGTTTCCTTGGCGCCTTGGTCTCTTCACCCCTCTTAAATTATCACAGCATTATTTACAGACACTGTTGAGACACCGAAGCCAAGAAAAGCGGGCGTTCTAGGAATAAGGATCGGATAACCAATGTACAGTTGTGAGATCTGAACGTATTATCGCAATTCTACTATAGAATTATCTTACTCCGTGGCTCCTAAGATAGGTGCCGCGTTCTCGCCTCTGCAAACGACCAAAGGCAACGCTTACCTCAAGAATTGACTCTCTCTTCAATCGCTGGCATCTACAATGGTGCCAAACTGAGGCGAGCCAGGAGGAGTAAGGTGCATGCCAGGCAGAGGACGTGTGTTGTTTGAGTGAAAGACTAGCGAACTCGCAACTCTCGCCGTCTGGTCGTTAGTGTGGTGGACACTGGCTCGCTCATCCGAGGGGATAGAGATCTCACTGGATAGGTGAAAGCCGTGTGAAACGCAATTTGCAATGTTAGATATTGCTAATACAAAAATAATAGCAGAAAGCACTCCATTCTGAGAGATTCCACGGTCTCCCAACACGACACACACATGAAGGAGCTTCCTCCGCACGTCATAGTCAGCGTGCGTTCGTGCAGCTTGATATAATTTTGTAAAAATGAGCAGTTACCATCGATCCCCTGTTTTTGCAAACATTTATGGACAAGCGGACAAATTTAGTTGTTTATTGGTGATGTCGTCAGGTTCAGCAGCACTTTTTGATTGTGCCATTGCAAGAGTCATATCAAGCTCAAGTTTGTTGAATATTCGTGATAGCTTCAAGAAATGTGTTTATTGATATCGAATTCAGTTGGCTTAGCAACTGGACACGGTGGCAAGTCTGGCAGGGTAACTGTTGTTGATAAGTCGTTCAATGCTGAGCCCTGGTACTATTTTCCAGGTAGCCTTAATCCACCGCCACACGTAGGTAAGAGGCATTGTTTGACTTAATGTTGACACATACGTTTTATCCAGTACGTCCTGCAGTTCTCTTGAGTACGACAGTGCCGCCTTTCTAAAGGATTCGGACCGTTCATAGTCACTTAGAAAACCCGTGCTTCTTAAGTCGGTTTCGTAACTTGCTGATTGCATCCAGAAATCGAGCCAATTTCATATTCGGTCGGGTAATTTGTGGGGGCCCTCCTATATGTTTGGTTGCTGCTGATACCATGCCGTGTTTACCAGTGTACCCATGTTGGCAGTAGTTGCGACGTTCGAGGATATCTTTCTATACATTTTCCAGTCTGTTATTCGTATAGTTCGCCATTTGTCCTTATTAGTCTTCAGATATAGAGAGCATCTAGTGGTCCGAGATGAGTGCTGGTTCAATATCAGTCTGCTGATAGGAGTTAAGTTTTCACCTAACAGCCACAATATCCAAGTGAGATTCCACAAAACCACTGAAGTGACTGCGAATGAATCTTGGATTCCCATTATTCAATACAGTCAATGACAGTTAGTTCAGTTATTGCTAATGCTCGACTATCCATCGTGAGATGTTTAACGCCAAATACCCGATATGGGAAGCCCGACGAAGCATCATTGTGACGATAGAACGCTTCGATTAATTTTATTAATCAATTTATATTACAATCCTGTGTAAGTAAACGTGGTAACTTTCAGCCTATAACAGCCCTGGGTGGCAAACTGAGACCCAAAACTGAGATCGCGTTGCCCCGCTGGACGTCAATGGAAAGTCTTTGGCGCAAAAAATTGTGCGGCTCTCTTGTCCCCAGCAGTTTATCTTTAATCGTTTCGCCCAATTTAGTAAAGTATTCTTTCAGTCAAAGGGGCCCGGTGGTCCCAAAGTTTCGAAGGCCACTGGGCTAAAGTTATGGGCTCTTGCCAGTTCAACGTATTTGTTCATCTTGTTCGTTTCTGCTTGGGTCGCGGCGTGACCAGCTCTAAGTGAACCGAAACCGACCATTGAGGGTGAAAGTGAGTCGGTTACGGTGGCATCCCATATGAGGGTACTGCCCTCCTTCAAGGGATGAGAGTCATCCCGTCGGGACGCTTGCCGTCGTTTCTGGTTAGTCCAGTTGGTTCCAGCGTACTTGGGTAGCCTGCCGTCCTCAAGGCCCTTGCTATTGTGTCGTTGATAGCCCGTGACGTGGTCGACGACCTTCACTGAGGCGCAGGATAGAGCGTGGGTGAGCTCTAATGCCCACTGGCTTCCCCGCATCGGCATATGTGAGGGTGAACGAGCGGCGTACCAAGTCGGAGGCCAACGCATATTCTTTTTTTTTTTTTACATATATATATACACACAATATATAATATATATACATATATATATATATATATATATATCTATATATATAATATATATATATATATATATATATATATATATATATACATATAATATAAAAAAAAAGTTTATTTTCCGTATAATACACGCATATTCTTGTAGTGGCATCATCTAGTAGGGTTCCTAACGATGCACTGGTAGGGCGTGTAGCCAATCGCTTGCATGTTTTGCGGAGGTTGCCCTAAGCCGAGCCCTAGTAGAGTCACTGTCAGCTTGATCAATAAGTAAACAAGCATGCTGATCGGCTAGCATGGCCGACCACTCACTCTGAGATGCGACGTTATTTGGTGAAGTTTCCAAGAACCTCAACCAATTACTCGTGACGCGATCTCGCATGGAGGGTAAATTCGAGCTGGCCGGCTTCGTCAAGAAGTTCGCAGACCTTGCCGGAAACCTGATGGGTGGCAGCAACTATCGCAGGGAGTGCTAATATTGTCCGGTCTGGTAAGCCAAGCCCCCCCCTTGGCTATTGGCAAGAACATGTGTCGTTTGGCTGTATTGTCCAGTTTGATGTTAAGCAGATTGGTTATTGTATTGGCTGTAAGATCATTGAAGCGTCGTAGCTCGTCCGTTTCGCCGGTAAGTTCGATACCCCTCAGAATATGAGTTAGGCGTGTGGCTGAGTAAGAGCACCTAACAGGTGAGACCGCTATGGTAACCTATCAGAGGAAGGCGCTCCGAAGCGGTATTCAGTTTATCCAACCACTTCTGCAACACGGGGGCGACACCTTCCTGAAGTAGGGGTACCCCTAGGAGCTCTACTTCGTTTGCGCTGAGCATCTTGCAGCCCGGTAACAAGTGAGTGATCTCAGAGGTTGTTGAATCTGCATCAGGATTCCATACGAACAGTTCGCATTTCGAAGGATTCAGAGCTAAGCCGCTTACGCTCTCGATATCGATAATCTTCTGTATGTGACTAGCCATTGTAGAGGCGTTGCCTACCAGTACGCCATCGTCCAAGTACCACATGTTAAGCGGGCTTTCGAGCGATTTGATCAGGTCGTTAACTGCCAGGCAAAATAAAGGTGGACCCAGAGGGTCTCCTTGTTGTATACCTATCTTGGACGATAGTATTAGGTCAGACGTTACAAGGCAAGTTGGACGTCTATATGAGGACTCGACATAATGGTACATGTCTGGGGTTGAGTCTTGACTGTCCTTAGCAAATGGTCTCTTCTTATCGTATTAAAGCATTTGAAAAATCCAACTTGAGCAAGTACGTAGGGCAAGTCCTGGAGGCCAGGAAAGAGCGAGTTGTATGAACCGCTGTTTCTACTCCGGCTTTGACCGAGAACCCCAGTTGTCGGTCGTCTATTAGGTGTGCGAGTTGTCCTGTGTTATCTCTTATGCTGACCTTCGAAGCAATCTTGCGCAGGCATGATAAGCATGCTATCGGTCGGATAGAGCCGCACTTCTTTTTCAATGCAAATAATTTAGCGCCGAAAATGATTGGTAAAAGTTCCGCTGGTGGTTGCCCGAAGCGCAATATGTCAACAACTTTGGCGATAGATATAACTAATTTATTTGCTGTTTTTCTCCGAGGTTTGAGAACAGCAAGTCGGCTAGTAGTCTTGGACGGATAAAGTCTTATCCTGCTGAGGAACTTCTGGGAAAAGATTGAACAGCAGCAAAAATGTCTTCCTTGCTTGTGGATCCAGAATCTGTTGATAGTGGCTCAGGCCATAAAGGCTCTGCTGGTGCAGGCGGGTGTTTCGCTCTTAGTGCGTTGGCGGTATCTTCGCCAGATGAAAACGTGTCTGTAGAGATTAGGATTCTAGCAGCATTGTTGCCGTCTCCTTCAGAAAACTTGGTTAAGACTCTTCTAGCAACATCGGAGTCAGCGTGGGTTTCTTTGAGCGGTTCTGTGGGCCGTCAGGTTATGCAACCTGGTGCCGCACTCGTAATCCCGGAGATTCTTCCTTATGATTTGCGCTAATGATTGGTTGATATTTCTATTGGCTGGGAGGCGAAGTATGACCGGTACGAAGGAAAATAAGGCCAACCAAGCGTGGAAACTGTTCTGAGTGTGCACATCATCGAGCACCTTAGTGAGGGTCAAGGCTAAGATATGCCTAATGGATTTTGGTGTGATACGTACTAACTTAAAAGTTTTACTAATGTCTTGAAGCTTGACTAGGATGTCTTTAACTGAAGGATCGGCGGGGTGGCTCGTGTCAATATCGGAGACGGTGCTATATCTGTCGGGTGTTTTGATCTAGTGTGTCGTAGTAAGCCACGCCCTGGCGTATAGTAGGCCACACACCGGGCAGGAACTTTCAGGCTAGGTACGGCGTCTACGATGTTAGGTTGTACCAGCAGTCTCGTCGTTGTTGTTGGGGTTGAAGAGCTCCCGGATGGCAGGTAGGCGTGGTCTTCCATTATGACGAGGTGTGTTTAAGCTTCTCAACAAGTGGAAGTAACGCAAGTAGGGGCTGAAGAACTTCAGTAATAGTTTCGATCGCCTCTGGGCTGACTACTGAAAGAAGACCAGACAGTGACGACAGGTTGGTGAGCATCTTGTGGGCCTTGGCATTGACCCCGGCGCCGTGGTAAAATAACACGAGACCTTCTAAACGATCCAGCTCGTTGTTGCCGCGGCATTTGTTTCTTTTCGGCGGGTTCCTGGGCCTCGGCAAAATTATTGATGGGTTTCCATCTTCAGAGGTAGTTATACCCTCTAACCGCAGCGGCATATGTTTTTTGGCCAATAGCGATATCGGCCGGTATAGGCGCTTGTTTGCAAGCTTCTTCTATAGTTGCTGCGGGGTGATTGCTCACCTGCTGGAGTGTACGGGCCTCACTGATGAGTCTACTCTTCTCCCTAAGGAAGAAGAAAGTCTTGGGCATGAAGACGCTCCAGCAGGATGTGGTCCACGGCAATTAATACACCGAGGTGTGTTTTGACATGAAGCGGCTATATGCCCCTCGGTTCCACATTTACGACAGATTTTTTGTAGGCTATACTGACTTGCTATATGACCGGGTCGGAGGCAGTTCAAAAAGCGACTTTTGAATTTTCGCGGGTTACGTATATTCGAATTTCGATTTTTTGTGGCGTTATGTTGGTACTCATGTCTCTCACTTATGCCGACAAGCTCGGCCATTTGAATGTTCACTTAATTGTTGACAGCTGCTTTGCTTGCACGTGTTTTGGATCGTCTTCGATTTTTACCTATTCAAAAAAATGGATCAAAGAACCTGTATCAAATTTTGTGTGAAAAACGAAATTAAGTGCGCGGATGCATTCCGAATGTTGACTGTGGCATACGGAGAAGCTACCTTGGACCGAAAGCAACGTTTATCGGTGGTACAAAATGTTCTCAGAAGGCCGAGAAGATGTGAACGACGAAGAGCGTGCCGGACGCCCGAGCACTTCACCAACAGACGAAAAAATTAATGAAGTGGAGAAAATGGTATTGGCCAATCGTCGAATCACCGTTAGAGAAGTTGCTGAGGACCTAAACATATCGATTGGCTCGTGCCATTCGATTTTTATCAATGATTTGGGCATGAGACGGGTCGCCGCGAAATTCGTACCAAATTGCTCAATTGCGACCAAAAACAGCATCGCATGAACATTGCTAATGAGATGTTGGACTCTGTCCGCGACGACCCAAATTTGCTCCAGAGGGTCATAACTGGTGACGAATCGTGGGTTTATGGTTATGACGTGGAAACCAAAGCTCAATCATCTCAATGGAAGCTGCCGCACGAACCAAGACCCGAAAAAAGCGCGCCAAGTTCGGTCGAATGTGAAAGTTTTTGCTGACAGTTTTCTTCGATTGCAGGGGCGTGGTGCATCATGAGTTCTTGCCACAGGGTAGTAGAACGGTCAATAAGGAATATTACCTGCAAGTTATGCGCAATTTGCGCAAAGCAATCCGCCAGAAACGCCCCGGATTTGTGGAAGAACAAAAATTTGCTTTTGCACCACGATAACGCCCCCTGCTCACACATCGTTGCTTGTGCGCGAGTTTTTGGCCAAAAACAACACACTAATGATGCCGCAGCCACCGTATTCCCCAGATCTGGCCCCCTGTGACTTTTTCTTGTTCCCTAAACTGAAGAGGCCCATGAAAGGACGACGTTACGCTACGCTTGACGAGATAAAGACGGCATCGAAGGAGGAGCTGAACAAGATAAAAAAAAAAGGTTTTTTGAAGTGCTTCGAAGATTGGAAAACTTGTTGGCACAAGTGTATAATATCTCATGGGGATTACTTTGAAGGGGACAAAATAGATATTCATGAATAAATGAATAATTTTTGAAAAAACACAAAAGTCGCGATACTTTTGAACATACCTCGTACGTACCCATCAGCAACGCCGTTGTTGTTTTTGAAGTTCCTCTGCCTCCGTTTCAGGCAGATTTGCCGTACTGACGGCAGTGCCTTCGTGTGCCTTCATCCACACTTCCAATGCGCAAGAAAACTAGACATCTAAATGCTTTTGAGAGATGAACTCTCCAAGGCGCTTCTAGCCTCTAAAAGCTCTACCAACTTGGCCACCTCTGGGTTCTTCTGAGACCACGGCATAATGAAGAACCTGATGCCTGATAATAAAAAAAAGTCTAGTTTGGCTACTCCCTCTGCAAACTCAGATTCTGACGGTGTGCCTATCTTTTATAGTTTTGCCCTAGCTGCTTGGCGTTTCGCTTTTAAAGATGTTTCTTTAGATGTCTTTCCGGTTTCAGGGACAACTGGGAGCTTCTAGGAGCTTCCAGTTTTGCCAAAATCGGAGAGAACAGAAATTGAACTAGTTGACGTGTATCTAACTCCGGCTTATCTCCTACACTGGCTTCTCCTGCACTGCGCCATATGTATTCGTCTTTGTGTCAGGCTTGATTTTCATAACTTTAACCGGAATGCTACATTGTCTGCCGATTACCTGAGTGTGTCAAGTTTGTGAGCCCTTGACCACGTTTGATACACTGGGCAACTTCTACTTCCAGACGGATGGCTCATGCGACAGTTGACACACCATGTTTTACTGCAGGTGCATTCCGCCATGCTTTAGCTCTCAGTACCACATTTCTTGCAGAGTTTGCTACCTTTGCGCTGACACAAGCGGTCTTACTACTACGATTCCCTCCGATTGAAATGCTCGTAATACTTCTTCTTCGGAAAACTGTGGGTGCACTCCATATATTCATCTCATAGTGGCAGTGTAGGTTTTTACATACAGCCTCCCTTATATCGCCTAGCATTGAAATGTGTTTGATTTCTAAAACCTCTCATAATATTGACCCATATCTCCAGCCTGTTTCGAATGTTAACACAAACATTTGCTCCAAGAACATGTGCACCGCCACGTATATTACCAGACACAGTTTGATTTTAAAGCCACTATCTAACTCAGAGCCGCCCTCGTCGATCGCCATGAGTTTGATGTTGATAATTTGACGTTCGTTCTTCCGTGGGTTTCTTCAACATACACTAACTTTCTTTCTCCGCAAGTCACTGGGTTTTAATTCGCAATTTCTCTTTCTTCGTTAGAACGTTTACAACAATCTTTGTTATAACTCTTCGTGCTCTGCACGCGCATTTCGAAATCGATGGTTTTTGCCGTACTCCTGTGGCGTTAACCGTTTGTTCGCATTCTTGTGATCCGCAGCCAAGTTGACCATCAGCAGCAGTTGCAGGTGCTGCAGTACAAATTTCCCTGCTGCGCAGGTGAATTGCCATATTTAATCTTAGGATTTGAAGGCGTTTTGCCTTGTGATTCGGTATCATCTTTAGATCCGGCGAATGGAACCCGTCAAATCCCAAATGTCTACACCGTTTTGTGGCTAGTTTTGCCGTTTCGGAAGTGTGAGCTTAACCGTGACAAATATAGACAACACTATGATCTTACAGGTCAAGAAGCAATGCTTGCGACCAGCTTAAGTCAAATATTACTAGAGTTTTAATCTAATAATATCGGAGATAACTTCAATGTATGACCGTACTCCCATAGCAGACGACATCAAAAGCTTCCATATTATGTTTGTGAATTAGCTGGTTGCACGTCGTAGCTTACCAACGATTCTGACAAAAGGTCCAAACTAGTTTAACAAAGCACGCAACATACTGGAGCCAGCTTATTGCACTTCTTAATCCTAAACCCCCCTCTTTGATAAGTAAACTTGCTCTCTTCCATATTTCGCCGTCCAGCTTGATGTCCAGCACCTCGGTCATGATCCTCTGGTGAAAGTATCATATGCCTCAAGTTCATCTAGGGAGAGATTGGCTGTTGGTGCACTACAAAGTATGTAGTTTAAATGGGGCTCTTTCAGGGTGAATCTACACAGGCATATTACCGCTTGTGGATGCATTTCCATAAGCAAAAGTATTACGCCATCTATAAAGGTTTTTTGGTCAATTAGTACTTAAGGGATATTTTGCCTGCATAATTGGGCCGCTAGTAGATCCATAATACTCTTGTCTAGTTGTTTGTTGCAGGTAGAAGTTCAAATATCGTGGCTATTACATGTGTTCTGTCTTCATCTTTGGAATCCGCCGAAAACAGTTACTTTGAATGTTCTGTGCTTAGAGATTGAAATTATTGTTGTTGAAATTCTCTATTTTGGGTATGCCTAATGCTGCGATATCTGCCGGTCCTTCGAGTGTTCCGTCGTCTAGGTGCCAACGCTGAACGGCTCTGCATTTTACATGATCACATTTCAGATACGGAAGCGAACAGGTCTCATTTTTTTCATAGGCAATAACTTATATCTTAAGCAGTGGTCCACATTGCAGCTTGCCTTGATGTGGCCAGTCTCTTCAGTGCAAGAATTTCTCGATCGCATTGTCTGTGATCTCGCCATAACGTACGATTGACAACACTAAACTACAAGCAAACCTTCGATCCGATGAGTACAGTGGCTACAGAGCCTTGCCTTGTCGTTATCTAGGTACAATGCTGGACAATAACATGCTCTGCACTGTCTCTGGTCTGCGCCTGTGGAAGACTCGAGCTGGCCGGGAAGCAGGTGGCTCTGCTTGTCTTGAGGAGAACCGCTAGTTGGCAACATACAGAAAACTCTTGCGCAATTTTATCGTCTAACCACTTGCCAAAGAGACATATGAATGGGCCAGCAGACGTTAAAACTGTTCAAAGAGCTTGGAAAAAGACTAGATGCGATCACACCGGATACTCGGTCTGCAAAGTACCTACTACAACGTGTATCGATTAATGTTCAGAATCGCATTTTAAATTTAAAAAAATGCGTTAAAAGCTACGGTAAATGCTTTTTGCTATTCTTAATAGTTGATGCATATGAACTGATTCATAACGTTACCCAGAAGCAGCGTTTCGAAAGTAATACAATATTGACGTGATTTTTTAAATTGCAGTGTTCACTGTTATCGTGCTATCTATCGACATTAGGCTTCTACTTTGGCATCTGAAAGAGACACGGCTAGCACCCTGGGCCTCTCGAGCCAAATTCTGCGCTGGACAAGATATTCTTCAATTTTCCGATCAATTCCTACCAATCAATCTACGCGTTCAATCTTACTAATTATTATTTGATTAGTGGGAAGAACCCTATCGTGGAAGAAAAGGGGCCGTATGTATTCAGGTGAGCCTCTTAAGTACACACTTTTTACCGAATACATTTAACATGTTTCGGGGGCATGTTGATTGGCGCCAGCATTAGTATTTGTACGGCGTGCACATTTAAGTCTACTCGCCTATTAGTATTCAGAGTGTTATTTTGTGGCTAATTCTGTGCGTCATACAAGGCAGTCTATACTTATTTGTGTTGCTCTTTCAATCAAGAGCTAAATTAGTTGCCAAACGGTGGTATGCTAGCTGCTAGGAGCTTTTGGACCGTTCAATTTTGTGGCTAATTTTGTGCGTCATACAAGGCAGTCTATACTTATCTGTGTTGCCTCTTTCAATCAAGAGCTAAATTAGTTGCCAAACGGGTATTGCTAGCTGCTAGGAGCTTTTAGACGTAGGTGGCTCCTGTGGCTGGGTTGAAGATGTACACCTATTCCATCGTCTCTATTTCAGTTCCTCAAACGTTGTTTTTTCGGAACGCCTACATTATGTAGCTAAGTATCTAGCCAGGAGATGGCGGCAGCACAGAGCTGAGAGGCATCTCGGCTTCGCATTTGTGGCTGATCCACATTGCCATGAGCTTCTGTGCATATTGCAGTTGGCCCCTTTATCGACGTCTATAGTGCTGTGCTTTAATTGGTCATGGCGTACCTGTATAATCAACTGGTTGCGATAAGGCCAGTGGGGCCTTCTGTACATGAGAACGGGGTGCCCCTTTGCTTTGATGTAACTTGATCCAATAGTATAGATCGGGCCTACAACGGTGTCATCCAGCCTTAAGGAGGTCGTTCTTAGCAAACTATTGTTAGGCATCATGATGAGATGGTATCCAGCAGTTGTTCTTTTTACATTTTTTAAAGGATGAAAGACGCCTCCAGTTGTCCCCTTTAATTGATTGTTGACATCTTCTGCAGCCAACTTTCCCGTCTAACTACAAAGCAATTACTTTTTACGTTCTCTAGCATTTTACTTTAATTTATGTGCTCCAGACCGCCGGCCAAAAACTGGAATTGCACTATTTTGTGTGCCCCCTTTACTAAGACTTGACTTTCCTGACGTCAACTATTAAACAGCTCAGTTATGCCAAGTGCAGTTCCACTTCCTTCCAAAGCAGCAATTGTTTTGTATTATCATCTCAATCCAACAGACTAGATAAACTTGAATAAGGCTTTACAAAATCACTATCTATGGGTAGCGTCAGCAGCTTTTTCCAGGGATACAATACAATACTGCCACCAAAAACGAAAGCTTTAAATATGCTTAAACGCAATCGATATAAGGTTCAAGACTGTCTGTTCGAAAATCGGACCGCCCCGAAGGAATGATCGAAAACGCGGCGTTCATAAACTACCCTTAAGCAAAAAGAGTGCCGGGTTAATTTCATTAACTGGAGGACGTTTGCTCCAAAAGCGAAACGTTTTCTGGTCATTCGCTAGCACTTTTTGTGTGACTTTATAAACTCAGCTAGGTTAAAGAGCCCGGACCCAGATGCTGCGAACATTGCACATCTGCCGTCAGAAATTGTTGAATCTCGGCCGGATACATTCTACAACTACAGGTGCCATTGTATGACTCTACAACGCCTGACAGATTTGTTGGTGTCTCATTCGTGTACATATTAATTTGAACTTCGGCTCCCGGTACTTGATAAAACTGCACCACCTAGACAAGACGGTCTACCGTAGACAGGCTTTACGGTTGGCCTAGAAAGATTATATATAGTAGCGCAAACGGAACCCGTTAGTCCACCTCTCGACATTATAGAAATTATTATCCCTGGCGAAGGCAAAATCGACGTGAAATCATTCACGACTGTGTAGCTCGAGCTTTGCTGTATAGAGGCCCATATTTGGCTTCTACGCGCGTCAATACTACCTTGACTGTCACCAATGTTAACGGTACCACCTTCTATGCACAGGTTTAGGGCCTTATGTGCATAATTATTATACTTTGTTTGTTTTTCTGGTCTGCGTTGCTTACCAAGCCCGGCTGTAATCTTTCTCTGGAAAGTACGTCTTATCGTATATATATGAAACTACGTACAACGGTTGTATCTTGTATTGAAATCGAACAAAGCCTGCTGCGCTGTAGGCGGGTCATTGTGGACACCGTATATGTATGTCTGCCAATCACATGTGTATGTATCTACCATTTGATCGACCCCTTCTTCTATTTCTACACTTTTACACGTTTTGAACTGACGTGATGTAAATCGTTTCTGCCGTACAGAATAATCTCTTCTGCACTAATCTCTCACTCCCGGCAATCAGCGTCGTTCAAACCTCTCCAGCAGCCATATGCATACGGTCACAACAAGACATGACTTATTTTTTCGTCAGACTATTAAGCATTCAGGTCCCTTGAGAACCAAGCGTTACATTTAAAATGCTGTGTTCGATCTTTATCATAAGATTTTGCAACAAATCTACGTCTGCCGAAGAGTTCGGATGCCGCTCGCTCGGCTGCGGGTGCGGTCGGACATCAAAAACATTCAGTCATGTACCCGCTAATAGGCAGTT